>JANAVB010035620.1:9931395-10126395 GCA_029216955.1 Iris pallida | reverse complement strand
CCAATTATATATATATATATATATATATATATATATATATATATATATATATATAGAGAGAGAGAGAGAGAGAGAGAGAAGATAGATGTGGTTATAGATAGGGATAAGGGCATCCATATTTGGTCTTATCGACAAATCATAATACTCCCCTTTGAATGTACACCTTAATTAAGAGTACAATACGCAAATACATACTTTGAATATCTCCATTAGTATATTCAAGAAATTATATTTTGTTCTTACATCATTAGAAATAATTAAAAATCAACCCCCCAATACATTAATATTACATCTCAGTACCCTAATACTACCTTTGCCTATACATTTATATACATTATTCTCATATGCTAATGAATAGTTGTATGCTTATTGGTTATTACTAGAAACTTGCAACTCTTCCTGATTGTTGAATTGTATAAATCATAGCCATGCACATCCTCTGTTTACTTCATTAAGTGTAAGAATGTTTTATTGACGTTGCCTCAGTAATTTTCTTTATTTATTTCCGAAATACCTATAACATTATTTATAAAACATACATTGTTTATGATATCCCCTTTTGGCGGATCAAATAAATATCATATATTTGCATATTTAATAATAAGATCGAAATATTCATATGAATTAAATTCAGTGTATATGTGTAATTGCATGTCAACAAGGTTCACATAAATTTATTATTCTGAGTGAATGACAAAAAACCATTTTGTATTTGTATTTTTTAAATATGGTACTTCATGTCACGCCCCGCCCCCGTAGGAGCGATCGTCCTCGCTAAGGCGTGATGCCGCACGGGCCTAGGTTACGCCCGTGCAAGGCTAAGTCCAAAAACGACCGATTCGAGCTAGGCCACAGAGTCGCACAGAGTGTTCCAATTTGCAACGAAAAGTAAATGAACACAAATTGAAGCGAATTCAAACTCTTTATTAATTTTTAAGAAGTTTACAGGCGGCGCTAGGCCGAGATTACAAATCGCTCAAGCTCTCTCTCTCTCTGAAACATAAAAGGCGTGCCAAGTGGCTTACAAGATGGAATGATTCATGTCGATATTTCGATACATTATGTCCTGTATATGGTGCTTCAGCTCCTTGCAACGCTCTAAGGCTCCAGAGTTAGCTCTGCGCCTTAGCACGTTCGAGGGAAACTTCGCACACGCTGACGTATCCTGCTTCCTGCAAGCAATCTGTGGGGTTATCAGTACATTGTTATGCACTGGTGGGGAGGCTAGCTCGCCCACAATGCGATCATTACCAAACACGTTCGATTTACTTCTGTGCACCGTCTATCATTCATTGTCTTTCTAATCTTTCCTTAGGGTCAGTTTTATGGCATATTTCATAACCTATCTCGTGTTGCTGAATGTCACGCCCCGTTCCCGTAGGAGCGATCGTCCTCGCTAAGGCGTGATGCCGCACGAGCCTAGATTGCGCTCGTGCAAGGCGGGTTCCATAACGGCCGATTACAGCGGCTGCGACGGGGTCGTCGCACAGAAGTCCCAAGCAGAGACATTGAACACGCAGCAAAAATTTAGAACAAACACAAGTTATTCAAAGAAGCTCTTTTATTGATATTGAAACAACGGTTACATTAGGGGCACAAGCCAAGATTACAATCACTCAAATACACTCGTCTCACATTACAAATCACTCTGCTCTCCCTCATCTTTCGATAAAATACTTGAATCCAGCGGAAGCTTTGGAAGGCGACGTCCATACATTATGTCCCGTATAAGTCTTCGAATCCATGCGGCTGCACGCTTCGAATCGCCAAGGAACTCTGTGCCTCGACGCATCCAAGCGAGCTCCGCGCCACGAGCTTCTACCTGTGCCTGCACATGGAAACTGTGTGGGTGTCAGTACTCAACTGTACTGGTGGAGTGAGCTCCTCGCCCACCCATACAAAACCGACACGTTTATTTTACTTTGTGCAATACAAGCCCCTTTACGATTGTCTTTCTAGTCTTGCCTTAGGATCGATTTTAGGACCGACGCTCGGCCTATTTAGTGTCTTTAGACCAACTCCGTGCCTTGCACTAATAACGTACCCATGCTTTGCCTTTAGACCTTTCTCGTGCTTGCATTGTCAACGTACCGACTCATACTTGTCTTTCGTACCATACTCTTGGACGTAACGACTAGGTCGTATCAAATACTTGCCCGTGTCTCAAACATCGAGGCCATGCCTCGTAGCGTAACCTGACTTATCCAAACTTACGGCCCTTCTCGACTTAACGCGCAACGACTAACCAAAACTTGTGGAACCGGTGTTGAGAACTCAAGTACGATGCCATATCTCATGTCGAAGCACGTGTCTTTACGTATAGCCGAATCGTAGGCTTTATAATACCTTGGGTGCAACCGAGCACACAATTCACCATTCAACGCATACCGTGCTTATAATTTCTTTGTTACAACCGACACCGTGCATGCGGATTTGCCGTTTAGCACGCCAAATATCTATATGAAAGGCCACTGGCATGACAAGCCATCGCGGACATAGCTCGGGTAGGCGACGGGTCCTTCGATGCAAGGTAGCTAGCCCCATGGAAAGCCCCCGACTACCCACGCAATAAAGGCATGCGCTGCTATAACGTCTACCTCCTAGGACGACTGGGCCCGGTGCCCCGGCGTATAACCAGTCTAGGCAGAAATCCTTGTCGACAAGGTGTCCAATGACCACACACCTACGAGACATCTAGACTCACGTAAATGCATGGCCTAATTTGTTGGTACGACTGGAATTATACTTAGCAACTCGTGCTCTGAACCACCCTTTGCATTACGTGCATCGGGGCCGCGAGACTCCCAACCGAGGGAACGCCTCAAACTTCTTAACGTGGATAGGAACGCGAGACTCCCAACCGAGGGACCGCCTCGAATACTTAACGTGGATAGGAACGCGAGACTCCCAACCGAGGGACCGCCTCGAACTTCTTTGAACTCGAGGGAACGACTACTACGTAGCCTTCCAACTTAACTTGAACAAAACGTGTTCCTTAAGTGCCATGGACCGTGGCTAACTTTACATCGTGCCAACCGTGGCTCGTGCCTTTAGCTGACTTCCGTCTTACGCGACACTACCACCCAAGTCATACGTTATATGACGGCCTGTGAGATCGTGGGACTATTTAACTTGACAACCGCAGAAAGAGCGGGACGGCACTTGGAATGACTTAGGTCGATCGGCATAACTTTTTCTAACTTACTCAAGCCTACTACTTAACCCGAGGGACGAGCCAAGGCTATGCCAAGCCTTGCGCAGTGGAAACGGATATGCTTTATCGAGCATTTACGCGGGCGACGCCTATGACTTAGGATAACTCATCGTTTGTGTCGAATACCAACTTTCCTTCTCCCAAGCCACGGGACGAAGGACCGAGTGTCATTTAAAAGCACGCTGAGCCGACTTCTATTGAGACCGTGGGACCATTTTCCATGTTCTAAGACATTCCGACGGGTCGGGATTATTCCCTTAGCTATGTGCGTTCGTAGCTTTTATATTAGCCTACTTGTGCAAGTTGAAAACACACGAATTATTAAGTGAAGGCTGAGATGAGGCAAGTTCACCGAAACTACCCCACCTGAGCGAAGTCTTCGAGTCGCTGTTGTAAGGCTAAGTCCGAACGCCGTCGGCGTTTCGATTCCTCCGATTGACTTTGCGGGACGGGGCACTACAACATACACCACTCAGAACAAGTCTCGTCCTCGAGACTTTCCTGAAGGCAAACCATCCTACCATTTCTATGGCCAAGACTTAATCGTACCCACTCCGCCTACGTATTTCTTCGATTCTGAGCCAATCGATCAACCAACATTCAAACTTGTTTCAAATCAATGATCGCAATACCATCAACATTTCTTCGAAACTCACGATTTCAAAATCCTCGACACTTTCCCGTTCCTCAAGTCTCACTTGATTCAACGTATCACTTAGTTGGATCGTGCACATATTCCAGGCATCTCCAAAATACATGTATTTCAGCCAAGCCTCGTGATAGAGAATCCGCCATCACCACTCTAGTCGGATCGTGCACATATTCGGGCGTCCCTGATATACGTGCATGTCAGCAGAGACTCGCGAGTGGTGTCTCCGCTATTTCCTATCGTTTCGTACACGGACGTCTTCCGAACCGCTAGGCTACGTCTTTCGTTGGCACTGGAATCATAGTTCCCAAACAACGATATCAACACTGAACCCATCCTAAGGTCAAACCAAATCGATGGTACGGGGTTTTCTACCCAAGCTCGCATCACTCCAATTTTCTAAACATCGAGCATCGATTCCCCTACGCACATCCCAATATTCGTCATACGGGCTACGAGTCGTTCGGTAAAGCCATTCTACGATAACTTATATTTCAACCAATTCTACGTCGTATCAATATCGTTCGTTCATCAAACCGTTTCGCATAGTCTATCTCTTCGAATACGTTCGACATAATTTGCCTATCAATCTTTCCAAGTCAAGCACACTACGACACAATTCATCTTGAAACCGTAATTCATATTTCACGTTTCCGAAATCATCTATTCCAATTTACGTAATCGATCACAAGGTCGTCCGACTTAACAGTATGCCACGCTCCGATCTCACGCGAGTCAGATTATATATCCACGGTGGGCACGAATTACCATGCACGCTCCCGCAAGATAATCATTCTCATCGGGACGTAACTCTTATTTGTGTCTAGACTAGTTCATTCTCGATGCGCGGATTGGACCTACTCAATCCTCAAGTTTCATTCAATCACCAATCATAAGTTCTTACATTCTCGAGTTCTTCTTCGCATCAAGCCAACAAGTCGAGACAATCAAAGTTGCCGTGTCCTGATTTTTCGAGTTCGATCATTCCTGCGACATGAATCACCATGTCAGCGCTCATGCGGATCGATCGCCCCAAATTCGACGCAACGCATGTGTGAGACTAGAGTTGCGCTCGCACAAGACAAGAATGTCGACGCTGTGGTCATTCGCGTAATCATCAAGATACGATCACTTTCATCCAACATTTGCCTCAACCAAAGTCCTAAGTATTGCATCCATTTGGAACGATAACACTTGCGCGATCGTCATTCACCGTGTCAGATTACCCCCGAGTTATCGTATATCGTCTTTGATACGCCTCAATACCATCGACGATACGCGTAACCTGACGATCTTCCTTTGCAACGAACTTCGAATCGTGCGAATGATGCTATCGTCCGACTGGATAATCTCCTCGAATCGTTCATAATATCAATTTCTTCAACCCAAATTCACATATCGTTTATCCGTCTATCTTAAGTCATCGAACAACGTATTTCCTCAATTCGCATCATTCCTTGCTAACTCAAACCATCGAGCACATCGATTTCAATCCTCAGAGTCGTTTGCGTAACTTCTAAGTCAAACCTTTCGTGCACGCTATCTTTCCGTCGTGCTAACTTTTCGTATACTATCTGTATCAATTTTTTCAATCAAGTCATCCATTTATTCTATCGTTTAGAATTTCTATTCAACCATTTCGTAACTCGTACTATCATTTATGAATCGTCCGAACGGTATCTCGTTTGTGACTCTCGAATCATGAACAACTAAGCGCTACTTGTTCTAAGGCCTTGCGATATCATCGCTTGTGGACGCGCTTGTACTATCCGTAACTCCTTTAGTTTTGCCTGAACAATTTCTATAACGTCCATACACCACTCGTGTTCGAGCCCTCCGATCTAGTCCTCAATCACGTTCGTATCGACGTACTAAGTCGTTCGCACAATCCTCGAAATCCTATTCAATCTTCCGTGTACGCCTAAACGTTAGCTCGATAGCGTCCCTAGCGATAGACGCTCTACGTATGGTTTTGTTCCCGACCGAGCGGTACTTAATATCGCTCGCAACTCGTTTGTACCAAGAGGTCGAGGTGTGCGACACGCGGCACCACTTAGCCAAAAGGTCGTGTGCATAACCATCCCGTATGGACTATACTCCGAGTTTTCATGCTCATTTGCTAATATCGACGTAGGACTTGTTAGGCATGCATGCGACTTGCTAACTATAGTACGTGTTTTCTATCAACTCAAGGTCGGCACCGTTCGGCCCAAAGGCCATCGTCTATCGATACGTTCGATTGAACACATGTACGAGCTTTTGAAAATATTAGACTTATTGTATGGACATACCGAGGGACATTCGAGAGAGAGCGCACCAACGATAACACTTGCGGAAGCAACATTTCAGAGTTCGCAGAAACAACGGAGTTAAAGAATTCAATCGGTAGTCCAAGGACGTAAAACCGTGCTCTGATACCATTATGTCACGCCCCGCTCCCGTAGGAGCGATCGTCCTCGCTAAGGCGTGATGCCGTACGAGCCTAGATTGCGCTTGTGCAAGGCGGGTTCCATAACGGCCGATTACAGCGGCTGCGACGGGGTCGTCGCACAGAAGTCCCAAGCAGAGACATTGAACACGCAGCAAAAATTTAGAACAAACACAAGTTATTCAAAGAAGCTCTTTTATTGATATTGAAACAACGGTTACATTGGGGGCACAAGGCCAAGATTACAATCACTCAAATACACTCGTCTCACATTACAAATCACTCTGCTCTCCCTCATCTCTCGATACAATACTTGAATCCAGCGGAAGCTTCGGAAGGCGATGTCCATACATTATGTTCCGTATAAGTCTTCGAATCCATGCGGCCGCACGCTTCAAATCGCCAAGGAACTCCGTGCCTCGACGCATCCAAGCGAGCTCCGCGCCACGAGCTTCTACCTGTGCCTGCACATAGAAACTGTGTGGGTGTCAGTACTCAACTGTACTGGTGGAGTGAGCTCCTCGCCCACCCATACAAAACCGACACATTTATTTTACTTTGTGCAATACAAGCCCCTTTACGATTGTCTTTCTAGTCTTGCCTTAGGATCGATTTTAGGACCGACGCTCGGCCTATTTAGTGTCTTTAGACCAACTCCATGCCTTGCACTAATAACGTACCCATGCTTTGCCTTTAGACCTTTCTCGTGCTTGTATTATCAACGTGCCGACTCATACTTGTCTTTCGTACCATACTCTTGGACGTAACGACTAGGTCGTGTCAAATACTTGCCCGTGTCTCAAACATCGAGGCCATGCCTCGCAGCGTAACCTGACTTATCCAAACTTACGGCGCTTCTCGACTTAACGCGCAACGACTGACCAAAACTTGTGGAACCGGTGTTGAGAACTCAAGTACAACGCCATATCTCGTGCCGAAGCACGTGTCTTTACGTATAGCCGAATCGTAGGCTTTATAATACCTTGGGTGCAACCGAGCACACAATTCACCATTCAACGCATACCGTGCTTACAATTTCTTTGTTACAACCGACACCGTGCATGCTGATTCGCCGCTTAGCATGCCAAATATCTATATGAAAGGCCACTGGCATGATAAGCCATCGCGGACATAGCTCGGGTAGGCGACGGGTCCTTCGATGCAAGGTAGCTAGCCCCATAGAAAGCCCCCGACTACCCACGCAATAAAGGCATGCGCTGCTATAACGTCTACCTCCTAGGACGACTGGGCCCGGTGCCCCGGCGTATAACCAGTCTAGGCAGAAATCCTTGTCGACAAGGTGTCCAATGACCACGCACCTACGAGACATCTAGACTCACGTAAATGCATGGCCTAATTTGTTGGTACGACTGGAATTATACTTAGCAAATCGTGCTCTGAACCACCCTTTGCATTACGTGCATCGGGGCCGCGAGACTCCCAACCGAGGGAATGCCTCAAACTTCTTAACGTGGATAGGAACGCGAGACTCCCAACCGAGGGACCGCCTCGAATACTTAACGTGGATAGGAACGCGAGACTCCCAACCGAGGGACCGCCTCGAACTTCTTTGAACTCGAGGGAACGACTACTACGTAGCCTTCCAACTTAACTTGAACAAAACGTGTTCCTTAAGTGCCATGGACCGTGGCTAACTTTACATCATGCCAACCGTGGCTCGTGCCTTTAGCTGACTTCTGTCTTACGCGACACTACCACCCAAGTCATACGTTATATGACGGCCCGTGAGATCGTGGAACTATTTAACTTGACAACCGCAGAAAGAGCGGGACGGCACTAGGAATGACTTAGGTCGATCGGCATAACTTTGCCTAACTTACTCAAGCCTACAACTTAACCCGAGGGACGAGCCAAGGCTATGCCAAGCCTTGCGCAGTGGAAACGGACATGCTTTATCGAGCATTTACGCGGGCGACGCCTATGACTTAGGCTAACTCATCGTTTGTGTCGAATACCAACTTTCCTTCTCCCAAGCCACGGGACGAAGGACCGAGTGTCATTTAAAAGCACGCTGAGCCGACTTCTATTGAGATCGTGGGACCATTTTCCATGTTCTAAGACATTCCGACGGGTCGGGATTTTTCCTTTAGCTATGTGCGTTCGTAGCTTTTATATTAGCCTACTTGTGCAAGTTGAAAACACACGAATTATTAAGTGAAGGCTGGGATAAGGCAAGTTCACCGAAACTACCCCACCTGAGCGATGTCTTCGAGTGGCCGTTGTAAGGCCAAGTCCGAACGCCGTCGACGTTTCGATTCCTCCGATTGACTTTGCGGGACGGGGTACTACACTGAATTCAAGTGTTTGCATGGAAATACATGCACGACTTACCCATACTTATCGTCCGGCCTTCCCTGTCCAAAGTAAACCAAATTAGTCAACAATTCATATAAACTTTCAATGTCGAGTGCGTGTCCCTGCCTCAGGTCCTAGCGCGACGTAGGCATGTTTTCTAACTCAATTTTACGAAGTACTCTTTATCCTTTGGTGTGTTATATTTCAAGCCTGTTCAGAAGGTACTTCATTTAGTTAACTTAGACTATTTTGTTTCAATGCAAGGACTTGCACGTGGATTGCCACCAGTAAAGCCCACTTAATCTATATGCACCGATCGCTGGCACCACAAGCCATTTTGGACACTTTCTCCCTTGGTATAATTTCTCAACTATCATAGGGTGCGGGCTGGACACACCCCGTTAGTCTCTTAAAATATCCCACACTTACGTCTCCTGGTTGGCCAAGCCCGCACCCAAGCAGCCCGTAAGCCCCTTTGATTTCGCCTAGGCCGGCCACGATCCTCCCTTTGATCGTGCCGCAGAATCCCTTATGTCTCCCACCTCCCGTATATGAGGGAATTGTCCACGACCATTTCGTATTGTTTGTCATTTTAACTCAACGGCTGTCTCCGAGCCATAGGCTAACCCTTAGCAATAATGCGTTATCGACCAGGTTGGCGTCCGTACAGCGCGGGTAGTGAGCCCCGTTGTACGTGCCCGTCATACCTGTCGCTAACCATTCCTTTCTTTCTTATCTTTTATTCATTCTTTCTTTTCTTTCTTTTCACTTGTCCGTTCGTTCATTGATTTATTCACACATTCATTCTTTCATTCATACATTATGCAACTTTCCATGCGGGAGTCGCCTTGGCGACCCATCAGTTCCGAAGTCTTTCAATGTTGCTATACTCTACTCGGAACGACTATGTCGATAGTCTTCCATTTCATTGTTGTAAACCATTCATTGTTTCATTGTTGAACGTGTCACGCCCCGCTCCCGTAGGAGCGATCATCCGCGCTAAGGCGTGATGCCGCACGGGCCTAGGTTGCGCCCGTGCAAGTCCAAGTCCAGAAACGGCCGATTTGAGCTAGGACACAGAGTCGCACAGAGTGTCCCCATTTGCAGTGGAAAGTAAACGTACACAAGTTGAAGCGAATTCAAACTCTTTATTGATATTCAAGAAATTTACAAGCGGCGCTAGGCCGAGTTTACAAGTCTCTCAAGCTCTCTCTCTCTGAAACATAAAAGACGTGCCAAGTGGCTTACAAGATGGAATGATTCATGGCGATGTTCCGATACATTATATCATGTATAGGGTGCTTCAGCTTCTTGCAACGTTCCAAGGCCCCAGAGTTGGCTCTGCGCCTTAACACGTTCGATGGAAGCTCCGTACCCGCCGGTGTCTCATGCATCCTGCAAGCAGACTGTGGGGTTATCAGTACATTATTATGCACTGGTAGGGAGGCTAGCTCGCCCACAATACTATCATTACCAAACACGTTCCATTTACTTTTGTGCACCGTCTATCATTCATTGTCTTTCTAATCTTGCCTTAGGATCAGTTTCATGGCATATTCCATAACCTATCTCGTGTTGCCGAATTCAAGTGTCACATGGAAATGCATGCACGACTTACCCATACTTACCGTCCGGCCTTCCCTGTCCAAAGTAAACCAAGTTAGTCAATAATTCATATGTAATAACATAACGTGATTCTTGGAAACATTCAATATCAAGGGCGTGTCCCTGCCTCAGGTTCTAGCACGTCGTAGGCGTATTCTCTAACTCATTGTACGAAGTATTCATTATCATTTGGTGTGATACATTTCAAGCCGTTCAGTAGGCGATTGTTCATTTAACTTAGACTACTTTGATTTCAATGCAAGGACTTGCACGTGGATAGCCACCAGCAAAGTCCACTTAATCTATATGCACCGGTCGCTGGCATGATAAGCCATTTTGGACATTTCTCCTTGGTATTTCTCAACTTAGCGTAGGGTGATGGCTGGTACACCCTGTTAAGTCTCTTGAATATACCCTGCACTTACATCTTCTGGTGCCCAAGCCCGCACCCAAGCAGCCCGTAAGCCCCGTTTTGATTCCGCCTAGGTCGGCCACGGTATACTCCACACAACGCCCGTGCCGTTTGTCCACGACCATTTTGTATTATCTTGTTATTTTAACTTATCGGCTATCTCCGAGCCGTAGGCTAACCCTTAGCCATAATGCGTTATCGACTAGGTTGGCGTCCGTGCAGCGCGGGTAGCGAGCCACGTTGTACGTGCCCGTCACACCTGTCGCTAACCATTCTTTCATTTCTTATCTTTCATGTGTTCTTTCTTTTCTTTCTTTCTTTCACTTGTTCGTTCGTTCATTGATTCATTCACGTATTCATTCATTCATTCATTCATTCATTCATTCATTCATTCGTTGATTCATTCATTCATTCGTTACGCGACTCCCAGTGCGGGAGTCGCCTTGGCGACCCATCGGTCCCATAGTCTTTCAATGTTGCTATACTCTACTCGAAACGACTATGTTGACAGTCTTTCCATTTCATTGTTGTAAACCATTCATTGTTTCATTGTTGAACGCATAAGGGACTTAAACGTAGCTTGTGCCTTAGCACGAGCGTGGAGCGCGGTGCGAGAGTTCTCACATTTTTCATGTTCTTTTCCATATTCTATATAAGCATACAAGATGGGATTAATCCCTTAGCTAGGTGCGTTGGGTCATTTATTAGCATGCGCGGTGTTATCGTCTAGCAATTTCAGTGATAGTGTCAATATTGTTATGTGTCTAGGCTAAGCAAAGACGGGTTCATCGGAGCCACCCACCTTAGCGATGTTCGTATCGGCCGAACGATACTCCGAGCGCGCCTTTGAAAGTCTAAGTCTGGATTCCTCTTGACGGGCCAATGTAAGCCTTGCATCGATTCTTCATCAGGTCGATGCCAACTCTTCGGGTCGACGGCTCGTTTGAGTCGTTGCACTTGCCGTTTGAATCGGCGTTCCGCTAGGGCGGAGCGGGTCATTATAGAACGCATAAGGGACTTGAACGTAAGCTTATGCCTTAGCACAAGCGTGGAGCGCGGTGCGAGAGTTCTCACATTTTTCATGTTCTTTTCCATATTCTATACAAGCATACAAGATAGGATTATTCCCTTAGCTAGGTGCGTTGAGTCATTTATTAGCATGCGCGGTGTTATCGCCTAGCGATTCTAGCATTAGTGCTCGTATTGTTATGTGTCTTGGCTAAGCAAAGACGGGTTCATCGGAGCCACCCACCTTAGCGATGTTCGCATCGGCCGAGCGGTACTCCGAGCGCGCCTTTGAAAGTCTAAGTCGGGATTCATATTTGACGGGCCAATGTAAGCCTTGCATCGATTCTTCATCAGGTCGATGCCAACTCTTCGGGTCGACGGCTCGTTTGAGTCGTTGCACTTACCGTTTGAATCGGCGTTCCGCTAGGGCGGAGCGGGTCATTACATAATACACCACTCAAAACAAGTCTGGTCCTCGAGACTTCCTGAGTGCGGGTCATCCTACCGTTCCCTAACTCATGTCGTGTGCGTATCTTAGACAATCCCTACCGAATGACTTTATCGCTCATTTTAGAGTTGATGGTACTTATTTAATTGTCGTGTTTCTTCGACTTGGTTACTATTTCTTCGTGTCATGGGACTGAAATGGTCGCACGAGGTGCGTTGTAATTTATCTAACTCGAGAGTCGTAAGCTGAGGCAAACTCACTTTCGTTTATGCGCATCTCAACACCCACTTGCAGCTGCATTCAAGTTCATCATATCGCTGAGTGGGGACTGTGCACATATTCAAGGCGTCCCCCGAATACGTACATTTCAACCAAGCTTAGCGATTAGCGAAGTCGGACAAGCTACTCGTGATAGTTTTGATTTGTCGATCGTTTCACTAACTTTGATTTAAAATCGAACTCATGTACATCTCACTATCGTTTACCTCGGTCTTCGAGATGATCCGATTCGCTTCTCAAGCGTTCTTGTCTATGAAACCAATACGATTTATTTTCAGTAGAGTCGACCAAGTCTAATGTAATTTCCGTCCGATTCGAGACCAAGTATTGCACTATCATCGAGTACGTCTTCTGATCAATGATTCAATTCGTTATCCCAACTTTACTTGCGCATCATCCATTCCTATCATCCCCTTCGTTTGGGGCCAATCTCGTCGTCGTTCATGCACACTCCCAGTTCTCCGTCCTACTCTAAGTCTTGATGCCCCAAGTCTATCGTCCGTCCAGACGATACCGTAAACCACACAGGTTCAATCACTCGGCATAGGGTCGTCCGCCTATCCGCTAGGTCAGCTCACAAGGTCATAGTTACAAGTCAAGTTCACGGTTCATCGTGCAAGGTCATCGCACGATGCTCTCCCCAATCCTATGGTCAAACCATTTTATTCGTTCATACGGGAGTTTCTACCCAAGTTTGCTTCACTCAAATTTTTAAACATCAAGCAGCGTTCACCCTATTCGCATCAACACATTCTCCGTTCCAAGTCCGAACTCGTTTAGGAATCATCCTACGATAGGTTGTCCTCAATCGAAACCTCGACATGTTAATATCGTATTCCCACACTAGCAATTGTCGTAGTCTATCTCTTCAAGTATGTATGACACAATCCACCTATCCATCCTATCCAATTCACGTAGTCGATCACAAGGTCGTCTAGCCTTGTAATATGTCGTGCCCCGATCTCACGCAAGTCTGATTATCCACGGCGGACATGAATCACCATGTCAACGTTCCCGCAGAATAATCGTCCTCATCGGGACGTAACTCTTGCGTTGTGTCTAGACTTACTCATTTTCGATACGTAGATTGGGTCTACTCAATCCTTAACTTTACTTAGTCGTCCATCGCAAGCTCGATCAATCCTCAAATTCGTCTTCGCTTCAAACCACAAGTCGTAGCGATCAAAATTGCCATGTCGAGGTATTTCGAGTTCGATCATTCCCGCTGGACATGAATCACCATGCCAACGCTCATGCAGAACGATCGTCCCAAATCCGACGTGACGTATGTGCGAGTCTGGAGTTGCGCTCACGTAAGACAAGATCGTTGTCGTTGTGGTTATCACCGAACAATCAAGTCACTTCCCTCTTCATCCAACATTCATTTCTATCAAATCCCCAACATAGCATCCTTTGAAATAATAACTTCTAACACGATCCTCATTCATTGAATCAGAGTACCCCCGAGTTATCGTACATCGATCTTTGATACGCCTCAATACCATCAATGATGTATATAACCTGACGATCTTCCTTTTGCAACGAAATCCGAGTCGTGCAACTTAATTCCTCAAATCGCATTGTCGCGTGCTAGCTCGTCATGGAGCAACATCCATTCTAAATCCTTAGTCATTCTCGTATCTCCAAATCAACGTTTCCTATGTACGCTATCTTCCGATCGTGCTATCTTCGATCTCGTCCATAAGTATTTCACCTTAACTCAAGTTTCAATCCATTCGCTTTCAATTCAAAATCACATGCACGATCTTCTACGTTTCCCCGACCAAGACCTCCATTCGTTTCATTGTTTCGAATCTCCATTCAATCGTTCCAAAATTTGTACCACGTATTCTTAATTCGTCCGAATGATATCTCGTTTGAAACTCTCGAAGTCACAACCAACTAAGCGTTGCTCGTTCTAAGGCTTTGCGCGATATCATCGCTTGCCGACATACTCGTTCTATCCGTAAATCCTTTAGTCTCGATCGAACAATTTCTATAACGTCCATACACCACTCAGGGTTCGAGCCACTCGACTAGTCGTCGACACTCACTCTTATTCTTCTTCGAACCTATCACATACACCACTCGGAGTCAAGTCATTCTACAAATCCTCAAAAGATCATTCGATTCCCAATCGATGTGTTCAATCGCACGTTTGCCCATTCCTCAAAGTCTAAGAACCATCTCCCGTGCTCGCTTTAGCGTTGGTCAAATAGCGTCTCTATCAACATACATTCTAAGTCTCACTTATTCTCGTCCGAGCGATAGTTGATCTCGCTCGCAAACTCGTTCGCACCAGAAGGTCTAGGTACGCGATACTCTGCACAACTTAGCCGAAAGGTTGCGTGCATAACCATCCCGTTCGAACTATACTCCGGTCTCGTGTACTCGTCCGCTATTGTCAGCGTAAGGTTATTCAAGCACGTCTTGCGTTTGCTAACTCTTAGCATCGGTTCCTTCCAACTCAAGTACGTCGTGGTTCGGCACAAAGGCCTTCGCCTATCTTTCCCGTTCAACCTAGTACTTGTACGAGCTTTTGAAAATATTAGACTTTTTGTATAGAACATCCCAAGGCACCACGAGAGAGAGCGTACACTTCTTTTATTTCAAAACGAGCTTTCAAAACTGAGAGAATTGAAATAAAGTACAAGGACATAAAGCCGTGCTCTGATACCAATATGTCACGCCCCACCCCCGTAGGAGTGATCGTCCTCGCTAAGGCGTGATGCCGCACGGGCCTAGGTTGTGCCCGTGCAAGGCTAAGTCCGAAAACGGCCGATTCGAGCCAGGCCACAGAGTCGCACAGAGTGTTCCCATTTGCAGCGGAAAGTAAATGAACACAAATTGAAGCGAATTCAAACTCTTTATTAATTTTCAAGAAGTTTACAGGCGGCGCTAGACCGAGATTACAAATCGCTCAAGCTCTCTCTCTCTGAAACATAAAAGGCGTGCCAAGTGGCTTACAAGATAGAATAATTCATGGTGATGTTCCGATACATTATGTCCTGTATATGGTGCTTCAGCTCCTTGCAATGCTCCAAGGCTCCAGAGTTAGCTCCGCGCCTTAGCACGTTCGAGGAAAGCTCCGCACCCGTTGACATCTCCTGCTTCCTGCAAGCAATCTGTGGGGTTATCAGTACATTGTTATGCACTGGTGGGGAGGCTAGCTCGCCCACAATGCTATCATTACCAAACACGTTCGATTTACTTCTGTGCACCGTCTATCATTCATTGTCTTTCTAATCTTTCCTTAGGGTCAGTTTCATGGTATATTTCATAACCTATCTCGTGTTGCCGAATCCAAGTGTTTGCATAGAAATACATGCACGACTTACCCATACTTACTGTCCGGCCTTCCCTGTCCAAAGTAAACCAAGTTAGTCAACAATTCATATAAACTTTCAATGTCGAGTGCGTGTCCCTGCCTCAGGTCCTAGCGCGACATAGGCATGTTTTCTAACTCGATTTCACGAAGCACTCTTTATCCTTTGGTGTGTTACATTTCAAGCCTGTTCAGAAGGCACTTCATTTAGTTAACTTAGACTACTTTGTTTCAATGCAAGGACTTGTACGTGGATTGCCACCAGCAAAGTCCACTTAATCTATATGCACCGGTCGCTGGCACCATAAGCCATTTTGGACCCTTTCTTCCTTGGTATTTCTCAACTATCATAGGGTGCGGGCTGGACACACCCCGTTAGTCTCTTGAAATACCCCGCACTTACGTCTCTTGGGTGGCCAAGCCTGCACCCAAGCAGTCCGTAAGCCCCTTTGATTCCGCCTAGGCCGGCCACGATCCTCCCTTTGATCATGCCGCGGAATCCCTTATGTCTCCCACCTCTCGTATATGAGGGAATTGTCCACGACCATTTCGTATTGTTTGTCATTTTAACTCAACGGCTGTCTCCGAGCTGTAGGCTAATCCTTAGCAATAATGCGTTATCGACCAGGTTGGCGTCCGTGCAGCGCGGGTAGCGAGCCCCGTTGCACGTGCCCGTCATATCTGTCGCTAACCATTCATTTCTTTCTTATCTTTTATTCATTCTTTCTTTTCTTTCTTTTCACTTGTCCGTTCGTTCATTGATTCATTCACACATTCATTCTTTTATTCATACATTATGCAACTCCCCGTACGGGAGTCGCCTTGGCGACCCATCAATCCCAAAGTCTTTCAATGTTGCTATACTCTACTCGGAACGACTATGTCGATAGTCTTCCATTTCATTGTTGTAAACATTCATTGTTTCATTGTTTAACGCATAAGGGACTTGAACGTAAGCTTGTGCCTTAGCACGAGCGTGGAGCGCAGTACGAGAGTTCTCATATTTTCCATGTTCTTTTCTATATTCTATACAAGCATACAAGATTAGATTATTCCCTTAGCTAGGTGCACTGAGTCATTTATTAGCATGTGCGGTGTTATCGCCTAGCGATCTAGCATTAGTATCCGTATTGTTATGTGTCTAGGCTAAGCAAAGACGGGTTCATCGGAGCCACCCACCTTAGCGATATTCGCATCGGCCGAGCGATACTCCGAGCGCGCCTTTGAAAGTCTAAGTCGGGATTCATCTTTGACGGGCCAATGTAAGCCTTGCATCGATTCTTCATCAGGTCGATGCCAACTCTTCGGGTCGACGGCTCGTTTGAGTCGTTGCACTTACCGTTTGAATCGGCGTTCCGCTAGGGCGGAGCGGGTCATTACACTTCATAATCCAGAACACGTTCTTTCATTCTTTTGTAACGGATCACGTTGAACTGAGTAAATAATAACTACTCATATTAAATCTCTTTAAAAATTTATCTTTATGCATGGAAGCTTATCTGTTCAGGAGATTAATATTATATCCTCAGGAGATTATAGTAGATCTCTTTTGGAGATTCAACTATTATGGAGGTTTATAAGATATTTTCTGGAGATTTATCTCTTATGGAGATTATCTCTTCAAGAGATATTTCAAATCTCTACAGAAGATATTGTTATATTTTTTATTTCTTCAGGAGATTATCTCTTCAACTTTCCTTTGGAAGGTACTTCCAATCTCTTCGGGAGATACTGACATGTACATAAACGATCATTTTAGCGAATCCATTCATGACTTTTTTAAAATAAATATGACTATATATTTATAATTATTATTGTATATTTTTCTAGACAGATACTCAATGAGCATAGCACATTCTTTCGGATGGTTTTAATCCGTATATGGCTTATTTGTAAATCCTTCAGGGATAGCATAATAATTTTAAATCTTTCATATATATATATATATATATATATATATATATATATATATATATATATATAAATATATATATATATATATATATATATATATATATATATATATATATATATATATATATATGGAAGGGATATTGCACCAAGGCTTATTGCATCATTATTGCACCAATTGATCTCAGCCATGTAAGAGATATAATCGTGTGGTTATAAAGCTTGATGACATGGCAACAACTTTTGGCTATAAACAAGTTCATTTCCTCTTCTTCTCGGTCCTCACAATTCATGGCAGCAACTTTTGGCCTCTTTTACACTGATGTGGCACATCATTTAATGCAAAACTCACTTCTTCTTCTTCACTGTCTTCTCTGTCCACTACAAAGAATAAAAACTCTTCAGTTTCTTAAAAGAAATAAGTTACCCAGAACTTTCCATGGCTACAATGAAGTTCACATCTTAGTTCTTCTTCATCCTCATCTCTACGGATCTACTTCTTCCCCATCTTATTCTTATGGAAAAATCCCAACACTAGTACTGCAAACATGATCAAACGAGAAGCTCGTGAGGGTTAATTTATTAAATAGGTATGTGATTTAATTTTAAAAGGATTTCTTTACTTCTGAGATCATCATCAATTTGAAATGACTTAGTTTCTTAAAATGTCAGGTCAATTAATTGAGGAATTGTTTTTTTTCCCTCAGTCATTCACGTTTCTTTACAACTGCTTAGTTCAAATTTGAACTACATTATCAATAAGCATGTGTTATACAAATGTTCCAGCCATTCATTTTTCTTTACTTCATCCCCTTTTATTTTTGTTTCTAACTTAGATTGGTTTTTTTCCCTACCATTATCATAGGTATTGATTAAAAATGACAAGTCCAGTTCATATTGTTCAAAACTTGGATGAGCCTCAAGATACTGCAGCAGTGCAATGTAATGAATATTCTGTAAAACCAGTTGTTGGTATGGTTTTCTCAAGAATTGAAGACGCACAACTCTACTACGAGAACTATGGGAGAGAGAATGGATTTTGTGTACGTCTAAGAACAAAGTATAGCACTGTACGTGGATTAAGTTCCACGGTTGTCTTATTTACATGTTCTTGTGAAGGAGTTCATAAAAAAAGAAGTATTGTGGAGGAAGCAAAGAAGAGGAATACATCAACAATCCAGTCTGACTGCAAGGCAAGGTTCCGTGTTGCCCTTGACAGAAACACGAAAAAATGGGTATTAAAAGAGTTTATTGAAGATCACAACCATTTCTTGGTCACCCCTACTAAGCGGGGTCATTTGAGAATAAATAAAGGTATGCATCCTGCAGCTAAAAACTTGGTAGAAGTTTTTAATAGACAGAATATTGAAGTAGGAAAGGTTGCTACACTTTTTGGTAGGGTTTCTACTAATGGTGGGTTTGGAAAAAGGGCATGTTGGAATCACTTAAAGACTATTAGACAAAACAGTTTAGGAGCAGGAGATGCACAAACTGTTCTAACATATTTTCAGCAGAAACAAGAAGAGAATCCAAATTTTTTTTATTCTGTTCAGCTTGATGCGGAAGGGAGGGCTACAAATTTTTTCTGGGATGATGCTCGTTCACGGGTTGCATATAGCCAGTTTGGAGATGCAGTGGCATTTGACACTATATATCGGACTAATAAGTATAAGATGCCTTTTGCGCCTTTTACAGGAATTAACCATCATTATAGTTCAACTTTATTTGGTTGTGCATTACTGCAAGACGAGACCGAGGATACATTTGTTTGGTTATTTGATACTTGGCTTCAAGCTATGGGCGGTAAGCATCCCATAAGTATTATTACAGATCAGGATATGGCTATGAGGGGAGCAATCAAAAGAATATTCCCTAACACTCGCCATCGTTTATGTTTTTGGCACATTAAAAAAAATTTGCAGAGAGGCTAGGACACATATATGGTACAAAGACAAAATTTAAGGCAACTATAAAAAGGTATATTAAAGAAACGTACACCATTGAGGAATTTGAAGTACAATGGGCATCTATGCTAGTGGAGTTTGGTCTACAAGACCATGAATGGTTGAAACAGTTGTATAGTATTCGACAAATGTGGATTCCTACTTATAACCGAGACATATTTTTTGCTGGAATGAACTCAACTCAACGAAGTGAAAGTATAAATTCATTCTTTGATTCATTTCTCAAGTCTACAACAACACTAAGAGATTTTGTTATTCGTTTCGATGATGCTTTGGATAAACGTTATGACTTGGAAAGGGAAGAAGATTTTACTTCTAGATACAAGAATCGTGTTGTTGAGTCTGCACATTCTATGGATCCTATGTTACGACATGCAAGCGTTGTATACACAAGGACCATGTTTTTGAAGGTGTCACGCCCCAGAACCAGAATACTGGAGAGCGGGGGCAGACATAGCCAGCTACGTATAACGGAATGGAATCCACACCGCTATACGGTCATGACTGTCTAGATATGTGAGGGTTTCACTACAATCCATCAGTCTTTTAAGGTCATAAAATAGCCTATTGTCTCAATCTCAACCAACTAATAATAATCACAAGATATCAGATCACCCAATACACAATTGTAAGGCGTCCCAAACATTACATATCCAGATGATCATGAAGCTAGTCGTTACAAAATGTGAGGACTAGCAAGAGTTCAGTCATACATGATCAACCCCCGGGGCTTGTCAATCATGTTACAGCCCGTAGGCAGACAGTAAGTAAGTACAATCGAGCTAACACTTGCTCGTCGGCTAAACGCCTCAAAAGAATAATTTACAATATTACAGTGGAAGAACAAAAGAAACCCACTCGATGCCCTGGTTACGCCTGGTGACCACCATCGGGCTGGAAAGCAGGGAGATCCTTTGGTGCTGCTCCGATATCTGGCCATACAAAACCAGCTGGGTCAGACCCCAGAAAGAGCAAGTGCCACAAAGGAGGCTTCACTTAAGAGCTAAAACCAGCAATTAGCACAAGAGTATAATTACATAATAAAAGACAGTAGTTTAAGAAAAAGCATGATGGGTAATTATAAAAGATAATCTTGTATAGAATCACTAAAAGACAGGACATATGGAAAGAAAGCATGACAGGATGAAATACGATGAGATAACCATGGGACTATTCAGATAGCCAGGTTACAACCCGTAAACCAAACAAGGACCGGGGTTGTAACCCTTCGTCTGAACGGAACTTGGTTTCTCTCACCATTTATCGGCAAGATAAATATAAGAAATCAGGTCAAGTAACAATCTGGAGTGACAATCATTATAGTGACAATCTGGAGTGACAATCCTTCAATCATTCTGGTACAATCTTACAATCAATCAATTCTAGACAATACTATACTGGGCTAGACTCCATCCAAGCAATCACGGCCAATCATTGCCTACGGCTTTCTACATTAACTAACTAGGGTTATCACAATCCTATTTACTAGCAAGATGCAATGAGATGCTCCAAGTAGTCACAGGCCCTGCTGCTATCCAGGTTATCCAGGCAATTATAGTGACAATTTAGAGAGTACAATGCATTAGAGTGACAATAGAGTTCAATCATTATAGTGACAATGGAGAGTGCCCCACATAACAGTGGGCTGGAAATGTGCCCTACTCGTCGGCAGGCTACAAGTCCAAACATTTGCGGCCGGGATAACGAAATCGTCTGTAACTACGGAACATCTCTTCATGTCTAGTAAATTATACTAGTCATTAACCTTAGTCCATTTCAATAGGTACTCCTGACCGTGGTACTCAGGAGTCCCCTCCTAGACATGATGCAAGACAGGACTGGATTATTTGTACAAGCACAATCGCCCACGGTGTCCAGATAAATTATACAGGTCATGTCATGTCAGGTAGCCGTCGTAACAGCTATTCGAGATAATCATGTCAGGTTATCATATCAAGTGTACTAGTCAGGAGTGCGCCACGACGGGCCACTATCAGGTCATGTCAGGTTATCATGTCAGGAGTGCACCACTACGGGTCACTATCACGTCATGCTCAATTATCAATTCCAAACATATCAAGTAAATTCGTGATTATCAAGTTCATGACAAAAGGCGTAAGGATATAAAATGGACGTAAAAATATACAATAAGGGGTAAATGTGTACTCAAGTTATACTGAAGTTACAAGATAAATATAACATTAATAATCGAATACAAATAATAAGACAAAGCTCGGGAAAGACTCCATGCGGCTCAGGAATCCGAGTCCATGCGGCTCAGGGAATGAGCAGGGTCCTATGCGGTTCAGGGAGTCCTAGCCTTATGCGGTTGAAGGGGGAATCGGGCTTATGTGGCTGAGACAGCACATCTCATGCGGCTCAGGATGACGGGTCTCATGCGGCTCAAAGAACGAGCCTCATGCGGCTGGGTCCAAGCAAGGGTCATGTGGCTCAGGACGGGTCAGGGTGCATGCGGCCCGAGATAATACGGGTTCATGCGGCTCAGGGATGAAGGAACTCATACGGCTGGGAACTCAGAAGTCCATGCGGTCAAGATAACAGGGACTCATGCGGCTCGGTCTGAGCAAGGCTATGCGGCTAGATCCGAGTCAAGTCTCATACGGCTGGAAAAGACTTGCCGCATGATTGTTCATGCGGTCAAGTACTCAAGAAGTCTTATACGGCTCGGAATTCCATGCGGCCAGTAGAACTCGTCGCATAGAGTTATGCGGCTTAGTCCATGTGGCCAGACTGTTCTTCTTCTCCAAGTTTTCCGAGAAGAAGAACTAAGCAGCCATGGCTTCTAAGCAACGTAAAACTTCCATCCAGAGCCCAAATCCGAACTTCCATAGGTCAAAATAGGGCAGAACGAAATGCTCTACAACATGGAACCATCAAAACTTGCAAATAATAAGATTCAGTAGATCAAAACCCAAGAAATCCGAAAATAAAGTAAACTTAGATCTAGAAGAATCTAGCCATAGAAATTAAAAATGCCAAGTACTAAAGTAAGTTAAAATGCTGTAAGGAAGAGAATGAAGCAATAAAATTAGAGTTCCTCCATGAAGCAAGTTACACTTGCCTAGCTCTCTCTCTCTCTCTCTCTCTCTCTCTCTCTGGTAGGTGAAAGGAGTAAATGGAAGAAGAAGAAGAAGAGATTAATGAAGAGAGAGAAGAAGAATAGGTAATAAATATGAGTGGTGGTGGTAGGTAGGGGGTTCACCCCTTGGTTCTTGATGAATCAAGGCAACCAAGCCTAGCCGAACCAAACCAATCCCAGGAATAAACCAAGCCTCACTAATCCAAAAAAATAAACCAATGAACCATTAAAACCATTTAAACTATCAATGCCAATAAAACCAAGCCTGGCTCAATAAACCAAGATAACTAATCATGACTAAATAAAATATGGGTCCAAAACACGTATACGTACACTAAATACGTATCACGAATTTGGGACATTACAGAAGGTGCAATACGAATTTATTGCATGTGCAATGCGAGTTTATTGCATCTAAGCATTTTCGGACAGATGAGGTTGAAAGTTTTGGTGAGGTAAAAGTGTTTAACGTTAAACCAAGGGTGGATGATGATTCTAATGAAAGAGAATTTATCGTGACAATGAACATGATAAGTAAAGAGGGAGTATTTGGCTGTCAACTTTTTCAATTTTTAGGGATACCATGTAGACACTTACACCGAGTGCTTGATCACTTGTACATAAATGAGATTCCAGATCATTTTATAATGAAGAGATGGACAAAGACTGCTAATAAGTCAGAGGTGGTCCAGTCAGAAGATTTGGGAGCACAGGATATTGGTATTAAATCAGAGGCCATGAGAGTTAGTCATCTAAGTAGAAGAGCAGCCCAATTGGCTAATTTGGGAGGTAAATCAGAGGAAGCATACAAAGTTACAATGGAAATTTTTGATCAGGCATTCAGTAAGTTGTCCTTATTAGATTCAAGCACAAAACAAGATGAGAATATTGATAAACCTTTTGATAATCCTCTAAGTGAAGTGAGTACTACTGAACCTCTTGTGATATTAGATCCATTGAACTCCAACACAAAAGGTCGGAAGAGCGACAAAGAAAAAGAAAAAGAAAAAGAAACAAGCAAAAAACGGTTGAAGAGTGGGTTAGAGATATCAGAAGCAAAAAAGAAAAGTAGAGTTTGTAAGACTTGTTTTGGCCATGGCCACGACAGTCGCAATTGCAGTAAAAAGCAACAATTTAGGCAATGATCAACACATGCCAGGTTTGACAAGATTTTTTATTTCATGCATATTAGTTGGTCAGCATTATTAATTTATTTTGTATCTTCATTTTAACAAGCGACTCTTTTTTGGATGCAGGAAGTATGAATCAAGCATGGTGCAAAGGTGGCAAATTTTGTTAGCTATTGAAGAGAAATGAAATGGTCGCAATTGCAGTAAAAGCAACAATTTAGGCAATGATCAACACATGCCAGGTTTGACAAGATTTTTTATTTCATGCATATTAGTTGGTCAGTATTATTAATTTATTTTGTATCTTCATTTTAACAAGTGACTCTTTTTTGGATGCAGGAAGTATGAATCAAGCATGGTGCAAAGGTGGTAAATTTTGTTAGCTATTGAAGAGAAATGAAATGGATCAAACAGAGAATGACATTAATTTTGTAATTGCGATGCCAAGAACTCCTAGTTATCAATGGCGTCTTACCTCTTCTTGCAAAAATGTAACTATTTCTCTCCCTGAGCAATACATGTTTATTCAAGCATTCTCATGATCTATTTCTCCTGTATCTTCTCCTGAGCTTGCTTTCAGAATAAGGGTTCTCCTTGGGGATGTTAAGCCTGATAGACTTGTTGATTTGGCACATGAAGATATGGCGAGAGCGCAGCGGCTCCAAAGGCAACGATCTATCAATTCAAATGTAGTCGGTGTGGGCAGCGGAATACTATTCCACCTATTATAAGCTGCAGACCAGATCAGCTGATGAGCCAATGACGACTTTGTGACGTGTGTAAACTGCAACAAATACTGGAAGTTCTGTTAATCTATTCCAATTAGAAGGGATCAATTAGTATTTAGTCTCAGAGTCCATTGGTAAACCATTTTGTTCATGATTTGAGGGTATTATTGCAATGGTTCCTGGAATTTCACATTTAATTAGTATGTTCCTCTAATGGCGTAGTCTGTTACATTTGTTAGTTTTTCTTCATTCCGGATGTTGATATGGCTTTGCTATTTCCCAGTGGGTGTAATAAAGAATATTTTGGTTTGGGCAGACTTGAAGTCAAACTCAAAACTATTGTAATGTTTACTATACTAATGTCATATTGCATCTTGTGGTTCTGATATTTTTGTCTCATTGGAAGTTCTGGTAGTTTTCAGATGAGACTCTGGTTCAAAATTTATGTGAGTTATTAGATAATGTCTAACCCAAGTCCTAGATTAGTAAGTACCAGAACTTTAGTTCTTTCATGTCGACATGTTTTGCTTACGCAAGAGAGATTCGCGTGACCGGTTTGCTGCGGAAGTTTTAAATTATCAAGCTCAGGAAGAAGATATAGAAGAATATAAAATTTTGTACTCAAATTATTAAGTTGGCTGACAATGAGGGGATATCCAAATATTCGGCCATCCATTCGGGTGGTGACTAAGTGGATAACGTCAACTGTTTTATGTAAATTAGAATTCTGTCCGGAATGGTTATTGTTATATACATGTATGCTTGTTAATATTTTTGATTTTATCGTCTGCAAAATGGTTGCGAATTAGGTTCATGGGAGAATGTATTGGTTTGAAGGAGCTAACTTTTGTTCTAAAATTTGTGAATGTGTTTGTAGGGTCAGAATTATCTTACATACAAACCAAATTTAAGAGTTAAACCACCTCCCAGAATTGTGTTTTTAGTTAAATTTGAGTTGCCTCTAAAAGGGACTCTGGACTTTGGTGTAATTCCTAAGTTGTGAGCTAAGATGTATGTATGCATTAAATGATGTGAGTCTTGCGTGTAAGAGGGACTCTGGACTTCGATGGAATTCCAAGTTGAGAAAACAGTGAAGAAGAAGAATTGAGTTTTGCATTAAATGATGTGCCACATGTCAGTGTAAAAGAGGCCAAAAGTTGCTGCCATGAATTGTGAGGACCGAGAAGAAGAGGAAATGAACTTGTTTATAGCCAAAAGTTGTTGCCATGTCATCAAGCTTTATAACCACACGATTATATATCTTACATGGCTGAGATCAATTGGTGCAATAATGATGCAATAAGCCTTGGTGCAATATCCCTTCCCATATATATATATATATATATATATATATATATATATATATATATATATATATATATATATATATATATATATATATGACCAGTGAATATATTTTTCCATATGTAAATTTGTATTTCTCATTATATTTGTTATAAACATCCTTCAAAATCTAACGGGTTTATTCTTTTTGATTTTTGTACTATAGGACCGAACACTCCACGTTTTGCAAGAGGTATACATATTTCTATTATCTTTTCTAACAGTCAAGGATTATTTGTGGTTTAGTGTTATCATTTATTTTCATCAGCATTTTTATTCTTATTCGATAATGTAATCTTTGACATATTTTTCTTGATTCCAAATTTCACTTGAGTATGTATAAAACATAGATTTTTTTGTTACTAGTACATCTTTTTCCGCCTCTTCTGAGATCTGAGATATATTCTCGACCGGAGTGATATACAAATGAAATTTTTAGCTTGTAACATCTTTCGGATCGTCATAAAATTTTGAGTACAGGAGATGCTTATTCAGTTTCTCTTCATGATAAACTATAAAAAAAAAATTTTACCCAAAATAGTCGAGCATACTCTTGAACATAGTTTTGGCAAATTCCGCTCCACGTGCAGTCGTACTCTCGGGTAGACCCAAAATTTTGCAAAAATTTTCGTTGGCCATACCGAAATTTTGGTAATCAGTCCAAATCTAGTTTTGACCCCGTTTTGCATGTGATCTATCAGCCAACAAACAAGCTAAGGAACTTTGAGAAAATAGGTTGGTCAAACCAAAATTCGGGAGCGATCTATCTCCATCTTCATGTGCGATATCGCCACTGCACCTCAACCCTCCAGGAATCTTCTTCGGCATCTCATCACCTTGGATACCCAACAAAAGGAAGATACAAAGTTAATTATGGCTTTAATTTGGTGTATTTGGTATAAATGAAACCATAATTTTTTTAAAGATATTTATGTTGCTTGTTAGGCTCTTATTAGAAAGTTTGAGTCCTGTTTTAACTAGATGGGGGAGCAGATATGTTGTCATATTTATTTCTGTCCAATCATGTCCCCCTTCCTATTACAAGTAGGTTATGGAAATAGACATGTGGATTGTGGCCCACATGTGATAGGAAGGAGGACATGATTGGACAGAAATAAATGGGACAGCATATCTGCTCCCAACTGGATGGGTGAAGCCTTTAAATGTAAGAAGTATCTCTCTTACGACCATTAATCAATGGTTCGCTTGAAACTTTACATCAATATTTTAAAAATCGTATCGATAATTGAACTGATTTTTTTGGTATAGTTCGGACCAAGGTTCAATCGGTTCAACCAGGTTCAAATAGACTTGGTTTGGCTTGGTTCAAATAGATAATGTATCCATTTCTTCTTGGTTTGGTTTGGTTTTTAGCATATTTGGTTTGATTTAATTTTACAACTATAAGGTCTCAAAAAATAAACGAAGAACCAAATGGTCCAAATCTCACACGACAAATATTTTTGAGCTTTTTTATTAAAAAAAAACCAAAAATGGCCGGTTCAACTGAACCGGTTCACCGGTTAAATCCAGTTCTTAAAAAAAAAACCGATAGTTCTTTAAAAAAATACCGATTCAAGTCAGATCCGATCGATTTTTTTTGGCGAAACCGGTCAGATCCGGTCCAACCGCCGGTCTGCTTTACATGTGCTTATCATGGCTCAGTTGCTAATGGGATGCTTAATGACTAGTGATTAATGGTTCTCTTAAAAGTTTACATGTGCTTATCATGGAGCTGTACATGGTATATCATCTACATCTGTAGTCATATTGTTGTGAAATCTATGAGTAAGTTCTTGATTCACTTTCATTTATATCAAATTTGGCATTATGGTATCTTTGTGGTGTTTAACCTGTAATATCTGCTTATATTGTATTCCATATCTTACGTAATGTTTTATCCTAAAAATTTTAGGGTGGGATCTCCTTGATCCCACCCTTTTATCTCCAAAAAGGAGATGGTCTTTATTGTTGTTTTAGTTTTTATTTCATTAGTCAACAGTTTCATACAAGAACTTGGTTGATCGATGGGCAACGCATTAAGCAAGAAACTATATGCAAGAATGAGATCAGCACATCATCAACATATTTATCTTGTTTTGATATAGGTTAATGAATGCATGTTCAAAAGTTGGTTGAATATTTATATAACTACTAGGGAGAGAGTAAGCTTTAAGAGACTTAGCAATCCTTGTAGAAGCTAGATGAAGATCGGTTACTCATTAAGTCCAAGTTTAATTAATTAGGACATTGTGGAGATACATTTTCTAATACGTCTTACCTACAAGAAACTTCAAAGATTCAAGACGGACAAAATTAGGACATCATAAACAATTAAAGAAGGGAGTCATACGCGTTGCGAATATCTAACTTGGCATATTACTCAGGGAATCCTTTGTTTGTCTTACATAAGGCCTCGTTTGGTATACGGAAAAGAAAGGAAAGGAAATCAATTGCTTGTCCTTTCTCTTTTCTTGAAAAATGTATTTTCATCCAATTTTTTTCTTTCGGGTTTTGGATTGAGCAAAGAAATTAGAGGTTCACTATAGTGGAAAATTGAATCCTTAGTTGGATGGGGAACAGAACCACTTTTTTCTTTATTGTGCTTCTTTTATGGAAATCATTTTTCTTTCCTCGTACTTTCCTTTGAAATTTAAACATAGAAAATAAATGACTTTTCTTCTCCAACCCATAATTCCGCCAACCAAACGAATGCCATTATAACTATCACATTTTACAATCTTAGTCATTTTATAACCAGAAGCTAGCTAAGATTGCTTGCCAAAATGAAAATTTACATGTTGTCCAATTATGAAAACCTCAAGCCCCATGAAGCAAGCCAACATGAAGTTCCTCACCCAGGGGCACGATCCCTTGCTCCCGGCTATGCTGTCCCACATCATCTTCCCTCCCAATAATCGGCTACGATATGTCCTACACATTATCTTCCCAATAATTGTGCCATATTATGTCCACATACAACCAACATATTGCTAAGTTTGTCTGCAAAGTAAAAAAAAGTCTTCATACAACATGATGTGAAAATGATCCTTATTTCCCAAACAAGCAATAACGCATATCATGTGCTTCATGGCCGGGCCACCGACGCGCTCCGCGAGAGATTGCTTGGTTTGCATGCACGCACACGGAAGTTGCTTGTTGTGTGCAGTTGTAATGTCTTTGTCTCACTTCAAACACATTGCTGGGACCTCCTTCTTCTTCTTCTTCATTCTTTTTACTTGTGTCCATCTTCATCTTCTCCTTCTTCTTGGTCTTTCTTTGTAGTCCACATAATGTAGGTCCACAAAATGGTTTTTTGTTGAAACCGTAGCTTAGTTTGCTAGTCCTTGAACCGACATTCCTTACCAACCTACTGTGGAGAGCACCGAAAGTAGGTCCTTTGTTTCCTTTTGTCAACCGGAAATTTAGTTTGTTGGTATATATGCACTTAAAATGAGTTTCATGGTCAGTGGAGCGAGTTTAGTCCCCATTTTTTTTCGTTTTTTGAGGTGAGTTTAGTCCCCATGAGGTATTGATCAGGTGCCTACCCCTGCAATATCTTTGTCACACGTCATAAATTTGGATGCTAGTTAGCAAAACATTGACACGGCAAAATAAAATATGAACAAAAAATTGGAACATATTGTAAATTGTATATTTATGACTAACCATAAATTATGGTTGTCCTTATCTAAATATACACAAATTCGATTCATTTTCTCCCGTCGTATGTGTGTGGGTGTTAATAAAGGGGAAAAAAAAAAACTATAGATTACTTTTTCTGTTACAAAATGGTCTCCCTTTTTCTTACTTTTCTCATAAAACACGGCATCTTGTTTTAGTAGTTGCTTTGGTTTTTTTTGAATACTTCAGAGTTAGAGACTGGATCCAAGACTACAATAGATTATACCTATGACAAACTTGTGATTCGAGGACAAGCCCAACATTTTTATCCGTTGCGCATCAAGGATCCCTACATATTATATGTCCGTAGCTTAGTGCAATGAACACGAAATTAATTGTTAGTGGAAGTGTAACACGTTAATCGAAAATGTATTTTTTCAATCAAATGCTTTCTTACGTGACTTACCAAGTCCTCCATCCTTAAGGAAGTGCATGGTCTATAACATATAGGAAAAGTCCAGATGGACCGAGAGGGGAGACCGCAGCTGAAACTGAGCCGCCGCCACATGTCATCCGCCTATTGGGTGGACCATGGGGCCCACAAAAACCACACCCTCTGCTATCTTCCGCCAACACATTTGGACCAACGGGAGGCCGACACGTGGCATCGGTCCCCCGCGGTCGGCAAGGAACGATTGTAACATTATAGACAATAATGGATGCATACAACTCAATAGTGTCATTGGTTGACTTGCGCGTCATCACCTCATATATATATCAACCTCAATACCTTTTTGTTGAGGGGCTCCCTCTCTAATTACTTATCACACATATCCCCTCAACAGCATTATACATACATCTACATATACGTATGAAAGCGAACCCCTTCAGTAAAAGTTCCACAATTTTAAACTCTCTCTCTCTCTCTCTCTCTCTCTCTCTCTCTCATTATGGACATAAAGAGAAAGAATGAAGTAGAAGAAAGCCAATTGAAGTATGATTATAACCAATTCAAGTGAAATGGTCATTCAAACTTTGACACATGGTATGTCAGTAGAGCAATCCAACTTAAACGTCAAAATCTAATTGCATCTTGAGAACTTTTCAAAAAATAAATAAAAAAGAGAGTATACATCATTTTTTTCTAATCCAGTTCTCAATCCGTGAAGTACACATTCAAGTTGCATGATCTCTTTGAACATTGACGGTGCAAATTAACGTGCATGGATAAAGCATTTGATCCATCCATTGCTTTGAATATATATCTCTATGATTTCACTAATATCACACCCCCAAAAAAAAAAAAGGTTTAACTCTCTACACCAAGTACACATATAGGCTTCAAAGGTTAGGGAAGGAAAAAAAAAAAAAAAGAATGATACCAAGAGAATTAATCTACAAGAGAAGATTAAACTGCCCATCATGAATTGCAGTCAGATCCTCTAGGAGTTGGGAGCTGCGTGTCCTTTCGAGCTCGGACCGGACGGCGGGATCCGACCCTTGACGAGGACATGGATGGACTTGAAGAAGCTCGCATTGAACGCCGCATGAGGGCTCCGTGTCGCGTCGTCGAGGGCTGATCTTCCGATGGGCGCGGAACGAGGCTCCGGCCGCGCGTTCGATGGCCGGATGCATAGGATCACGGAGAGAAAGAGGAGAAGGATGAGTTTGGCCATGGTGGTGATATGAGTTTGAACCTTGTTGTAGTGAGTGGTCGGGCTATGGTCCCGTCTATTATAAGGACCAGAGAGGCTAATAAGTTGGATAAGTAGTACCAGTTACCAATCGCACGAAAGCTAAAATTACTTGATGGTCCTTGCTTCAACTTTACAGGCTTTCTGTTCTGGAAGAAATCATATATATTCCTCTCAGGCTCTCCCACCAAAATTTTAGTCCAGGATTGAGATGTTTGTAAATGTTCCCTGTACAGCTTCCTCGAGGTTGATATGCGTACAGTACATTAGAAGGAGAAATTATTCAAGTGAGTCGGACTCATACTCCATTTTGATTCCCCTCCACTTGATGGAATATGGATGAGTGTATGCAGTGACAGTCTAGAACAGTTCTCCTTATTTTCATGTCATCAAGTGTAAGAGAATCAAGATGTTTGGTAATAAAATTTTTTCCATTAAAAGAGCTGTTTAATTTGGTTGTACAAATATTGAGTGCAACCAAAGATACATAAGCTATTTTTTTCCTTGTTTTCTTATACTTATTACTAGCGGTGAGCATTATTCGGTTTTGGACTGAGAACCGAATGAATTGAATCTAATACTAAAAAAATTATTCGATTTCGGTTTTGGCTCGATTTTGATCAAAAACCGAAAATTGTATAAGACTTATACAGTTATTAAATACCATCAATTTTATACTTTTTTATTGCTAGTTGTATATTATGAAAACAATAGTTCTATATATGTGTTTAAAGTTCAATTTTTATAATTTAACAACTATTCCAAAATCGATAACCAAATAAGACTTGTACAAATTGACAATCTCAACTTTGAAATAAAAACTGATAAATCTCAGGTACCTAGTATACCAAAAAAAAAACAGAGCAAAGTGAGCAGTTTGTCAGCAGGAAGGTTGGCATTTTGACAACTGTGGAGAAGAGTAATATAACTAATAGACATGTCGCTTTAAATTTAGGGCAACCAAAGTTGTTTCTAGATAAATAATTGAGGTACAGATGTAAATTATTGTGAACTAGAGAGAAGGAATCTGCAAGTAACTATTTAATATAACATTACTATTATTTTATATAGAAGATTATGTAGGGCTAAATTCCTTAAATATTATTCCTGCTGTGATCAGTGTGTTGAGGAGCCCAGACTAAAAATTTGGCCGGGTACAAGCATACAGATTTTTTTTTTTTTTTTTTAGATGTCCGGCGATACGTACAGCCGCCATCCAGTCAGGATTTTATATCTTTTTCCGGTAACCACAATAGCAATTCGAGTTCGGTTCGAAATTCTTTTAGAATTTTATATTTTGTTATTAAGGGCAAGCCTGCAAACATACGAAAATTCCGTCCAAGTTCCGGATCTAGATGAAAGCCGATTTTGGTCAGCATTTTCTTGTCAGATTTCAGCGGTCCAGATTGCGCCAAACTTAGGGATGGTAGTGAGAAGCTTATATTAGAATTTTCTAACCTAATTGGAGGCAACACACCATTACAACTTTCAAGAGAAGATCTCCGGACTAATGCACTATGAAGATCTCCGGACTAATGCACTATAGTGAACTGATCGAGGCGAGGAAACGAACTTGCTACATTCATGCGCCTCATAGATTAGAGGTTTAATTGGAAGCAGGGACGGATCCAGAAATATAAATTGGGATGGACTAGACTGGATTAGGGTGGACTGGTGAAGGCTAATTCCTAAAAAAAAAAAATCAAAAATCAAAAATAAAAAGAAAAAAAGGAAAAAAATTATTTTTTGGGGTGGGCTGGATCCGCCCCTGATTGGAAGAATTCGACGAAGATTTCGAAGAAATCGTTCGTGCAGGTTCGTGCAATTGAATTTGACAAAACGGAGGAGTAGTTCTGGTGATTCATGTTCGAATAGGGTTAAAAAAAATTGATAGGAATGGCATAATGGTTTATGTCCATTGGTTGAGACTTCATGGTTGAGCTTTAGATCCTCTCATGATTTTCTTTCTAACTTGGATTTCTGAGTAAAAAAATATTGTGTTTGCGCATTGGATTGTGGAGTAACGATTAATAATTGCTCAAGTCTTATCCAAACGGGCTCCAAGTAAGTTGACATTCTTTATCATGAAGTGATATGCAGAAATATCCTATCTATCATATCCTTTTAGATTAATTAATTTGAGATTGTTAGCCCTTTTCCAAATAAAATAATATTCCTTTTATCAAAAGATGATACATCTTCATAAAATTAGTGGGTGTGACGTACTTCCTTTTTCTTTCCCGATGCTCATCACAAAGAGGCCCCCCCTATATGAAGGTGACAATGCTCCAAACGTGTGGTAAATCATTAGATCAAAATCAAAATCACAAATAGCAAAGTTAGAGCAAATAGTGCATGTTTGCCGACGACGCGCGTGCACTTCGTGTCGTGCCGGTGGTGGTGACGCAGCGACGACGGACACAATTGTTTTGTTGTCAACCCACTGATATTGAGATCATTGAATGATAGGCAGAAGAGGGAGTAGTCTTCTGGCGCCTACCTCCTCTTTCTTTGTCATCTTTCTTTACTATTTTCCTCTGTTTTTTTGGGGCTAATTGGTTTGTTATACTTGTTATCAATGTACTGTTTATTGTTATATTTTATTTAGTGAATGAGACGTGTACATCACTTTTGGCTCTCCCACGAAGAACTTCTTTCTTGATGGACAGAGAGAGGCTCCAATAATATTTTGTTTTTCTCCACTTTTTAGTGTTTTAAGTTCTTACTTAATAAAGAACATGATTTGAAACCAAATACAAGCCAACAAACATGAAGTCCTGGGTTAGAAACGAATCTATAAATGGTTCAGGAAGGTGGTTGTTGTCATGCGGAATCGCACAAGAGGCAAGAGTGACAAGCAATAACTGTCATGTTGTCATGCGGAATTGCACAAGAGGCAAGAGTGACAAACAATAACCTTAACAACAAGAAGTATATAATAAAGTATAAATAGCAACCAAGAACAACATGTACAAATACGCAATATTTAACGTACTTTGGTCAAACTCGATCTACTCCACGGGACAAAAAAAAGAAATGACTTTACTTAAATCAACTAGACAACAAGGTACACACACAATACTGTAACACGAAATCCACTTCTTACGAGATTTTCGATAAACTCTCCTCCTTCCTCTTGAAGACTTCCTTAAAAGCTCACTCCTTAACAAACCTAGTTAGAAAAAGAGTAGTGCAATGTTGACCGTGGGTTTGGACCGCAGTTCTCGCCTGCGGCCCATGTGTTGCACGCTCATTGGAGGAGGGACGGGATGGGCCCGGTGTGGTGCATGAGGGCAGTGGGGGGGGGGGGGGGGGGTGACACGTCCGAGCGCGATCACCCCCTGCGGGCCAAAAAGGGTTTCCGTTAGAAAAAAGCCATTTTGCTCAAGAAATCTCTAAATTACTCCTTAAGTCTCAAGTCCTTTGTATGCCAACCATAGGAATGATGGAGATCCTTAATTATGATCCCCGGCAAACCATCATCAAGGTCATGAGCAATCTTGCCAATCAAAAGCAAGCCATTAAGATATGAACCGTCCCATTACACAACCATGTTGGGAACGCGGTGTGACCCGAATCGGAGTTGGTCCACGAGGTGCGATATTGAATTGGACACATATGTCTTAAAAGAGAATTCTCACGTAAGGCCTGAACCAATTCCAATTATCTACACATCACGATCCCACCTCCTACCCGATGTGGAACTAAATTACCAATACCATTATCACCCCCCTTTTGAGCGCTCAACCGAAAATGAGATACAATCCAACAATCTCCACCTTAGCTCATTTCTGCTAGCCGAATAACCTTAGCACTTTACTACATTTGTCCGTTCCCACTAGCCAAACAACCTTAGCATCCCTGCTACCTTTTGTTCATTCTTGCCAACCGAACAACCTTAGTACTCATGCTATCTTTTTATTCGTTCCCGCCAATCGAGCACCCAGGAGATTCAACATTTTCTCATCTCGATCCGTTCGACCACAGAACGAAACTGACACATTCATCCACACCACCATTGTGTACCAACCACAATATTTTGCTCCACGTTGGGCGCGCCAAATCCACCTTTAAAGTCAATCCGTGTAGTTGATGCTCTTACTCCACCTTGAGAAGAGCCCGTTTAATCCGATTATACACACGAACGTTCAACACCATATGTCTCGAACCAATTAGAGCCGTCCAAACTAGCCCCATAACCATGGGCTCTGATACCACTTGTTGGGCGTGCAGTATGACCCGAACCGGAGTTGGCCCATGAGGTACGATATTAAATTGGGCCCACATGCCTTAAAAGAGAATTATCATGTAAGACCTGAACAAATTTTAATTATCTACACATCATGATCTCACCTCCTACCCGATGTGGGACTAAATTACCAACTTCATTGTCATCCCGGCCCCTTTTGAGCGCTCCACCGGAAACGAGATACAATCCAACAAACCAATCCCAATCCAATGACATATCGATGGTATGTCTTTGGTATGCTTGATGGGAACAAAAATGTGTCAAAATTAGCTGGAATGACTTTATGATTTATGGTTGTCACCCCCAGTTTTCGAATTAGGAGTATTTTTGTCATTTTTTAAGTTTTATAATTTTTAGGAATTTTATTTGATTTTATGTGATTTTTTGGGATTTATTTGGATTGGTTTGGATTTTATCCAATTCGGACTCAAATTGGAGACCCGGGTAGCCTGTGTCACCCTCATTTCCCGTATTTTCCCGTATTTTGTATTTATACTCGTATCTGGATTTTTGGCATGTAATTTTTATTTTTCTCAAATTGTGGAATTTCGGTATTTCTCGTATTTTGGTTTTGGCATGGCCCGGTTTTAGTGGGAATGGTTCGGTTTGGTTCGGTTTTATGTGTTAGAACACCCTAGCCCTATTCTCCACCCTCAACCCACCACAACTCCCCTCTTTATAACCCCCAACTACCACTCTCTCTCCTCATAACTTCCACCATTAATTTTCTTCTTCTCCTTCCTCCACAACTCTCCTAACCCTAGACAAGTGCACCTTGCCACTACATGAGAGCCCTCTTTTATTTGCCCATTTGCTAGATTAGGACATGGTGATCAATATTAGAACTTGGTATTTTGTGATTTGGAGCCTCCATTATTGTAGATCTAAGTTTTCCTATTTTCGGATTTTTGCATGGTTTGATCTGTTATAGTTGGGTTTTATGGGTTTTTTGATATTTCCATGTGGAAGAGCATTCAGTTTCACCCAAGTTGGAGCTTTGGAAATCCAGAATTGGAGTTCGGATGGCCAAGTTGTGAGCTTTTGAAGTTTTGGGTTCAGCCATGGTGTTCTTGCTGTCTGGAGAAGACAGTGAGCAGTGTGTGCAGAGCTGTTTAGCTTACGCACACTGAGCTACGCGCGCTCTTTAGCGCTGCGTACGCAGACTTGATCCTATTGGAAGCGTGTCTCCTTGAGCGTGCGTGACTTTTCACGCAGCTGCTCCCTTGAGCGTGCGTGACTTTTTCACGCAGCTGCTCCCTTGAGCGTGCGTGACTTTTCACGTAGCTGCACCCTTGAGCGTGCGTGACTTTTTCACGCAGCTGCTCCCTTGAGCGTGCGTGACTTTTCACGTAGCTGCTCCCTTGAGCGTGCGTGACTTTCACGCAGCTGCTTCCCTTGAGCGTGCGTGACTTTTCACGTAGCTGCTCCCTTGAGCGTGCGTGACTTTTTCATGCAGCTGCTCCCTTGAGCGTGCGTGACTTTTCACGTAGCTGCTTCCTTGAGCGTGCGTGACTTTTCACGTAGCTGCTCCCTTGAGCGTGCGTGAATTTTCACACGGCTGCTCCCTTGAGCGTTCGTGACTTTCACGCAGCTGCTCCCTTGAGCGTGCGTGACTTTCACGCAGCTGCTCCCTTGAGCGTGCGTGACTTTTACGTACGCTGCTCCCCTTGAGTGTGCCTTGGTACGCAGACTTGAGCGAGCCTTGCGTGCGTGCTTTTGCACGTGTGCTGCCCCTTGATCCCTTTGCTTAACCCATTGGCTCTTGGAGTTTTAGTTTTATTTCTTTAAGCTTGGCTCTTTTATAACCCTGTCTTTTGATATTTTATTAGATATTTTATGCCCATTTTATATCCTTACGCCTTTTGTCATGAACTTGATTTTACTTAATATGTTTGAAATGACTATTGTACATGGCCTGGTATGACAAGGAACTAGCATAACACGACAGTGATCCGTAGTGGTGCACTCCTGACATGACCAACCTGACATGATAGTGGCCCGTCGTGGCGCACTCCTGACAATTACGCTGACATGACTTAACTTGACTTGCCTTGACACCGTGGGCAGTTCTTCTTGCTTGCTTGATTAATCCACTTGTCCTGTCTTGCATCATGTCTAGGATGGGACTCCTGAGTACCACGGTCAGGAGTACCTACTAAAATGGATTAAGGTTAATAACTAGAATAATGCAGCAGTCATGAAGAGATGACACAGCTACAGGCAATCCCGTTACCTGGGCGCTCTTGGGATCTGTAGCCTGCCGTCGAGTAGGGCACATTTCCAGCACACCGTCGCGTGTTGCACCCTCTAAGTCACCTAAGGGTACATTTGTCCCCCGGACGATGTACCCACCTGAATTCAACCCCTAATTTTTGACCTGGGTAACCTGGATGGTCTGCAGGGCTTGTGGCTGTGGAACAATCTCACTGCATCTTGTTAGTAATTAGGCCTGTGATAACCCTAGTTAGTTAAAGTAGTAAGCCGTAGTATCTGCTTGGCCGTGATTGATTGAATGAGGTATAACCAGTTTAGCCATGTCTTAATCCAGTACAAGATTTGCTCTCTGTCTTGATTTCTTACATTATTATCTTGCCGATAAATGGTAGGAAACCAAGTTCTGTTCAGACGAAGGGTTACAACCCCGGTCCTTGTTTGGTTTACGGGTTGTAACCTGGTTATCAGAATAGTTCCATGGTTATCTCGTCGTATATCATCTTGACATATTTTATTAAGTTTTAGTTTTAATATTATATTTTCTTGTGCTGATTGCTGGCTTTTGTTCTTATTTCGTGGCCCCCTTGTGGCACTTGCTCTTTCTAGGGTTGACCCAGCTGGTTTTGTGTGGCCAGATTTCGGAGCAGCTCCCGAGGATCTACCAAGCTTCCAGCCCAATGGTGGCGACTAGAAGGAACCCGGGCTACGAGTGGGTTTTCCATTTTATTTCGCTCACTCTATTGTAAAATTATTCTTTTGAGGCGTTTAGCCGACGAGCACCTGTTAGCTCGATGCACTTTACTTACTGTCTGCCTACGGGCTGTAAACATGATTAACAAATCCTAGGGTTGATCATGTATGACTTAACTCTTGCTAGTCCTAACATTTTGTCTGACTAGCTTCATGATCAGCTGAATATGTAATATTTGGGACGTCTTATTATTGTATATTTAATGATCATACATCTTGCGACCTTACTTACTTGCTTGTGATTGAGACAGTAGGCTTGTTCATGACCATAAGAGACTGTTGGCTTGTAGTAAACCCTCATATTTCTAGACAGCCGTGACCGTATATTGAGGTGGTTTCCATTTCAATATACGTAGCTGGCTATGTCTACCCCCGCTCTCCAGTATTCTGGTTCTGGGGCGTGACACGGTTTAAGTGGTGGCCCATGCAGGTCTTGTCAATCAAGAAATGTGAGGGTTTACCGAATAGATGTCTCAATCAGTATTCGCCCTTGATCTCTGCCCGTATTTTCAAAATCCCTAAAAATTTTGCCCTGATTACATGCTTGTATCGTTGATCTGTCCTGGTCCTTCCTTATTGTTTCCCTGTGTCGTTTTCCTCAGCGTCATTGTACCTGATCCTGCCGATCAGCAAGGAGGAGCGCCTCCCGTGGGCCAGCAGCAACCTGGAGATCAAGCCCAGCATTCTGGGGTAGCCTCCAGAGTGATACCTACTGGAGGAGAGTCACCAGTTCGGCCCGTCCAGTCCGCAGAGCCAGATGATGGTACCTTAGTAGGCCTCATCAGGACCTTGATAGCATCCTAGGATCGTCGAAGCGACGCCCTGCACCAGACAGTTCAAGATGCTTTGACCCGAGGCGGACATCCAGGGAACCAGGCGGCCAACAGCTTCAAGCGCTTGAACCCTCCTTTCTTCGATGGCACCGAGGATGCGATTGCCGCGGATGCATGGCTTCAAGATACCGAGGTGATTCTGGAAGCAGCTAGGACACCCGAGAATGAGAAGGTGGCGGTGGTACGCCTGCAGTTGTTGGACTTGGCTCGCAGTTGGTGGGCGGCGTAAGCCATGGGATTAGTGGCACCCATTGCTTGGGCAGTATTTAGAGAGAGATTCCAGACGAAGTATTTCGATGCTGTGGCTCGGTACGATCTGCAGACCAGATTTACCAACTTGAAGCAAGGAGGCAGAATAGTCGACAGTTATGCATCGGAGTTTTCTAGACTCAGTAGGTTTGCCCCCACCTTGGTGGCGACCGAGTTTGATAGGGCCCAGCGATTCCAGCAGGGGCTGCATTTGGAGATCTTGTTGGCAGTTAAGCAGTTCGAGCACCAGACGTTCGATGCAGTCTTGAGAGCAGCTAGGAGGCATGAGTACACCTCCCAGAGGATCGTGGATAGGACCGGAGGTAGGAAGCGGTCCCACAGTCAGATGCACCAATCATCAGCTCCAGCCCCAGCAGTTAGGGGATTGACTATTGGAACTCCGAGGCGGGCGGCCTCAGTAACGTCGGTTCAGCATTCGACCCCGACATACCCGCAGCAGCAGAAGCAGAAGCAGACTTTCGCGATGGAATGTTCTCATTGCGGGAAGCCAGGACATGTAGTGGCGGACTGTCGCAGGACGCAGGGATTGTGCCTGGCTTGTGGAGCAGCAGATCATAGGATAGGGGCTTGCCCGAATAGGGGTGGTTCATCAGCATCCAACCCTTCTAGCTCTTCGGTGAGAGGACCGGCCCCAGCACCAGTTCAGCAGCAGCAGTATCAGTCTTCGAGGCCCTTGCCGCCTCAGTCTCAGGCATTCCAGCAGCAGCACCCCCAGCAGTATGCACAAGCCCAAGTTCCGACCCAGAATAGGCAGAAAGGTTTCCAGCAGAGGGGACCAGCAGCCAGAGGACAAGGTCAGGCCATGATGATGGCTATGGAAGAAGAAGTTGCACCAGGTGAGGTTGTGGCAGGTACTATTCTCGTCAACTCCTCTCCAGCGTCTGTATTATTTGATTCTGGTGCATCGCATTCATTTATGTCTGCACGATTCGCGACACGGATAGGATTGGAGCCCGAGTCATTATCAGTGAGGCTCAATATACTTACTGGTAATGGCCTTGTGGGAGTAGATGAGTGTTTTCCTCGTGTCGGATCGTAGTTAGCGGTAGGGAGTTCTCCGCTAGATTCATAGAGTTTCCTATGGCAGACTATGATGTAGTCCTAAGCATGGATTGGTTGAGGAACCATTATGCTAGGATAGACTGCCATATTGGCAGAGTTGTCTTTAGTATCCTCGACGAGCCAGAGTTTTCGTTTTTCGGAGGCGCAGTGGAGCCATCTTCTCCAGTATTGCGGATGGCAGTAGCAGCAGTGCAGTTACCCCGGATAGTTGAAGAGTTTCCAGATGTCTTCCAGAGGAGCTTCCAGGGATGCCGCCGGAGCGGGAGATTGAGTTCACTATAGACTTGATTTCCGGGACAGCACCAGTATCAGAGTGAGTCTACAGGATGGCGCCTTCAGAGTTGGAAATTTTGTACAAGATGATTGAAGAACTGAGGACCAAGGGATTTATCCGTGCAAGTGGATCGCCTTGGGGAGCCCCGATGCTTCTTGTGAAAAAGAAGGATTGTACGTCTAGGCTATGTGTTGATTATCGTACCTTGAATTCGGTGATAATCAAGAACAGATACCCTCTTCCGAGGATAGATGACTTGTTTGATCAGCTCAGAGGGGCTTCAGTGTTCTCGAAGATTGACTTGCGGTCAGGATACCACCAGATCAGAGTTAGAGAGCAGGACATCCCGAAGACAGCATTCAGATCGAGGTATGGACATTGGAAGTTCTTTGTTATGCCCTTTGGAGCGACCAATACGCCGGCCGTATTCATGGACCTCATGAATCGCATTTTTATGCCTTACTTGGACCAATTTGTGATCGTGTTCCTAGATGTCATCCTGGTCTACAGCAAGAGTGAAGTAGAGCATGAGCAGCATCTCAGAGTCGTCCTCCAGACGCTTAGGGAGCATCAGTTGTACGCCAAGTTCAGTAAATGCGAGTTCTGGCTCGATCGCATTTCATACTTGGGTCACATCATTACCCGAGGAGGAGTGGAAGTGGATCCCCAGAAGATTGTGGCTATCGAGTCATGGCCGGTACCCAGCTCAGTGGCAGAGGTTCGCAGCTTCCTTGGATTGGCCGGCTACTACCGGCGGTTTGTTTCAGATTTTGCAAGAATTTCAGCGCCGATGACCCAGTTGACCCGCAAGGATGTGCCATTTGTTTGGATAGCAGAGTGTCAGGAATCATTTGAGAAGTTGAAGCGAGGTTTGATAACGACTCCCATTCTCACCCTTCCAGATGGGACCGGAGGATTCACAGTTTATTACGACGCTTCAGGCAGAGGATTGGGGTGTGTTTTGATACAGCATGGGAAGGTAATATCTTATACGTCACGTCAACTACGTGATCATGAGAAGAATTATCCGACCCATGACTTGGAATTGGCGGCGGTAGTGTTTGCTTTAAAATTGTGGAGACACTACTTGTACGGAGATAGAGTGAAGATCTTTACTGATCATAAGAGCCTGAAGTATGTTTTCACCTAGAAGGACCTTAATATGCGGCAGAGAAGATGGCTCGAGCTACTAGTGGACTATGATGTGGATTTGCAGTATCATCCCGGGAAGGCCAACGTTGTAGCAGATGCATTGAGTAGGAGAGCCGGAGTTTATCTTCTGACGGCGCAACCAGAATTATTGGCAGATCTTCAGAAGATGGGAATTGAAGTGGTTCTTCCAACCAGCGTGGCATTGATGGCCAGTCTACAGGTTCAGTCCAGCATAGTTGAGAGGATCCGGACGGCGCAATCTACAGATTCCAAGGTTCAGCGGCTCAGAGCAGAGTGTGAAGCAGGAAGAAGGCCAGAGTTATGTATCCATGAAGACGGTACACTTTAGCACGACACTCGTCTTTGTGTATCCAGTAGAGATATCAGACAGGAAGTCATGGCAGAAGCCCACAGTTCACAATATTCTATTCATCCGGGTGGTACGAAGATGTACCGTGATATTCGTCAGCATTTCTGGTAGAATGGCATGAAGAGGGAGATAGCCCGGTTTGTCTCTCGATGTTTGGTTTGTCAACAGGTTAAAGCTGAACATCAGAGCCCCGCTGGACTTCTTCAACCCTTACCGATCCCAGAATGGAAATGGGAACATATAACTATGGATTTTATGACCGGATTGCCTAGATCCCCAGCTGGTCGAGATGCTATTTGGGTTATAGTTGACCGTCTCACGAAGGTGGCACACTTTCTTCCATTCAGAATTGGGCAGTCGACGGCGCAGTTAGCAGAGATGTATCTTAGACAGATCGTCAGGCTTCACGGGGTGCCAGTCAGCATCATCTCGGACAGGGATTCAAGATTCATATCACACTTTTGGCGCAGCTTGCAGAAGAGTTTGGGGACTCATCTTCAGTTCAGCTCAGCTTATCACCCACAGACGGATGGTCAATCAGAGCGCACAATCCAGACCCTTGAAGATATGTTGAGATCCTGTACCCTTGACTTCGGTGGTTCATGGGAGAATCATCTGCACCTGGTGGAATTCTCGTACAACAACAGTTATCAGGCCAGTATCCAGATGGCACCTTTCGAGGCTCTTTATGGCAGGAAGTGCAGATCCCCGCTAGCATGGGACGATGTCGGGGAGAGGCAGATGCTCGGACCCGAATTGATTTCCCAGACGGTTGAAGTGGTCAGGAAGGTCAGAGATCACCTCCGAGTTGTCCAGGACCGCCAGCGCCATTGGGCCGATGCTCATCGACGTCCCTTAGAATTTGCTGTTGGCGACCATGTATTCCTTAGGATCTCGCCTAACCGCGGCGTCATTCGTTTTGGCGTGCGGGAAAAACTTAGTCCTAGGTATATAGGGCCGTTCGATATTCTAGAGCGAGTAGAAGAAGTATCCTATCGTCTCGCTCTTCCGCCGTCGCTAAGTGAGGTGCATGATGTATTCCATGTGTCCCAATTACGACGGTATATTCCGGACCCGAGCCACATCCTAGACCATTCGGAATTGGTTGTTGGTACCAACCTTTCGTATGAGGAGAGGCCCGTGTCTATATTGGACCGGAGGAAGAAGACACTCAAGAACAAGACTATTAAATTAGTCCGTGTTGCTTGGGATCATCACTCTCTAGGTGAGTCAACGTGGGAGCGTGAGGACGACATCCGATCGCGATATCCCTACCTGTTTGACTCGTGAGGTATAATTTCTTTCTTATGCCTTACATTTTCCCTTCCTTGCTTGTATTGTATGATTGTATGATTGAACTGCTTAGTGTAACTTGCCTGTGTTTAATGTAGCTTGTCGTAACAATCTCTAGCTCCTTGATTAAATTTCGAGGACGGAATTCTTTTAAGGTGGGTAGAGTTGTCACCCTCATTTCCCGTATTTTCTCGTATTTCGTATTTATACTCGTATCTGGATTTTTGGCATATAATTTTTATTTTTCTCAACTTGTGGAATTTTGGTATTTCTCGTATTTTGGTTTTGGCATGGCTCGGTTTTAGTGGGGATGGTTCGGTTTGGTTCGGTTTTATGTGTTGGAACACCCTAGCCCTATTCTCCACCCTCAACCCACCACAACTCCCCTCTTTATAACCCCCACCTACCACTCTCTCTCCTCATAACTTCCACCATTAATTTCCTTCTTCTTCTTCTTCTCCTTCCTCCACAACTCTCCTAACCCTAGGCAAGTGCACCTTGCCACTACATGAGAGCCCTCTTTTATTTGCCCATTTGCTAGATTAGGACATGGTGATCAACATTAGAACTTGGTATTTTGTGATTTGGAGCCTCCATTATTGTAGATCTAAGTTTTCATATTTTTGGATTTTTGCATGGTTTGATCTGTTTTAGTTGGGTTTTATGGGTTTTTTGATGTTTCCATGTGGAAGAGCATTCAGTTTCACCCAAGTTAGAGCTTTGGAAATCCGGAATTGGAGTTCGGATGGCCAAGTTGTGAGCTTTTGAAGTTTTGGGTTCAGCCATGGTGTTCTTGCTGTCTGGAGAAGACAGTGAGCAGTGTGTGCAGAGCTGTTTAGCTTATGCACACTGAGCTACGCGCGCTCTTTAGCGCTGCGTACGCAGACTTGAGTACGCTTCCTATTGGAAGCGTGTCTCCTTGAGCGTGCGTGACTTTTCACGCAGCTGCTCCCTTGAGCGTGCGTGACTTTTTCACGCAGCTGCTCCCTTGAGCGTGCGTGACTTTTCACGTAGCTTCTTCCTTGAGTGTGCGTGACTTTTTCACGCAGCTGCTCCCTTGAGCGTGCGTGACTTTTCACGTAGCTGCTCCCTTGAGCGTGCGTGACTTTCACGCAGCTGCTTCCCTTGAGCGTGCGTAACTTTTCACGTAGCTGCTCCCTTGAGCGTGCGTGACTTTTTCACGCAGCTGCTCCCTTGAGCGTGCGTGACTTCCACGCAGCTGCTTCCCTTGAGCGTGCGTGACTTTTCACGTAGCTGCTTCCTTGAGCGGGCGTGACTTTTCACGCAGCTGCTCCCTTGAGCGTGCGTGAATTTTCACGCAGCTGCTCCCTTGAGCGAGCGTGACTTTCACGCAGCTGCACCCTTGAGCGTGCGTGACTTTCACACAGCTGCTCCCTTGAGCGTGCGTGACTTTCACGCAGCTGCTCCCTTGAGCGTGCGTGACTTTCACGCAGCTGCTCCCTTGAGCGTGCATGACTTTTACGTACGCTGCTCCCCTTGAGTGTGCCTTGGTACGCAGACTTGAGCGAGCCTTGCGTGCGTGCTTTTGCACGTGTGCTGCCCCTTGATCCCTTTGCTTAACCCATTGGCTCTTGGAGTTTTAGTTTTATTTCTTTAAGCTTGGCTCTTTTATAACCCTGTCTTTTGATATTTTATTAGATATTTTATGCCCATTTTATATCCTTACGCCTTTTGTCATGAACTTGATTTTACTTAATATGTTTGAAATGACTATTGTACATGGCCTGGTATGACAAGGAACTAGCATAACACGACAGTGACCCGTAGTGGTGCACTCCTGACATGACCAACCTGACATGATAGTGGCCCGTCGTGGCGCACTCCTGACAAGTACCCTGACATGACTTAACTTGACTTGCCTTGACACCGTGGGCAGTTCTTCTTGCTTGCTTGATTAATCCACTTGTCCTGTCTTGCATCATGTCTAGGATGGGACTCCTGAGTACCGCGGTCAGGAGTACCTACTAAAATGGATTAAGGTTAATAACTAGAATAACGCAGTAGTCATGAAGAGATGACACAGCTACAGGCAATCCCGTTACCTGGGCGCTCTTGGGATCTGTAGCCTGCCGTCGAGTAGGGCACATTTCCAGCACACCGTCGCGTGTTGCACCCTCTAAGTCACCTAAGGGTACATTTGTCTCCCGGGCGATGTACCCACCTGAATTCAACCCCTAATTTTCGACCTGGGTAACCTGGATGGTCTGCAGGGCTTGTGGCTGTGGAACAATCTCATTGCATCTTGTTAGTAATTAGGCCTGTGATAACCCTAGTTAGTTAAAGTAGTAAGCCGTAGTATCTGCTTGGCCGTGATTGATTGAATGAGGTATAACCAGTTTAGCCATGTCTTGATCCAGTACAAGATTTGCTCTCTGTCTTGATTTCTTACATTATTATCTTGTCGATAAATGGTGGGAAACCAAGTTCTGTTCAGACGAAGGGTTACAACCCCGGTCCTTGTTTGGTTTACGGGTTGTAACCTGGTTATCGGAATAGTTCCATGGTTATCTCGTCGTATATCATCTTGACATATTTTATTAAGTTTTAGTTTTAATATTATATTTTCTTGTGCTGATTGCTGGCTTTTGTTCTTATTTCGTGGCCCCCTTGTGGCACTTGCTCTTTCTGGGATTGACCCAGCTGGTTTTGTGTGGCCAGATTTTGGAGCAGCTCCCGAGGATCTACCAAGCTTCCAGCCCAATGGTGGCGACTAGAAGGAACCCGGGCTACGAGTGGGTTTTCTATTTTGTTTCGCTCACACTATTGTAAAATTATTCTTTTGAGACGTTTAGCCGACGAGCACCTGTTAGCTCGATGCACTTTACTTACTGTCTGCCTACGGGCTGTAAACATGATTAACAAATCCTAGGGTTGATCATGTATGACTTAACTCTTGCTAGTCCTAACATTTTGTCTGACTAGCTTCATGATCAGCTGAATATGTAATATTTGGGACGCCTTATTATTGTATATTTAATGATCATACATCTTGCGACCTTACTTACTTGCTTGTGATTGAGACAGTAGGCTTGTTCATGACCATAAGAGACTGTTGGCTTGTAGTAAACCCTCATATTTTTAGACAGCCGTGACCGTATATTGAGGTGGTTCCCATTTCAATATACGTAGCTGGCTATGTCTGCCCCCGCTCCCCAGTATTCTGGTTCTGGGGCGTGACAGCCTGGACCCTAGCGGGACCCACATACTAGCTGGACTTGGCCCACATACCATCATAATTAGGTTAGAAATCATAAACCCTACTTCCATGGTTTAATTAGCCATTTTAGAGCTTTATTAGTTGATTAAATTAGACCGAAACAAACCGAACCAAACCCGAACCAAACCAAACTAAGCCTAATGGGTTGGGGGCTTAGTGGATCCCTACCCAAACCCACCAAGCCCCCATGGCCGGCCAAGAATAAACCCCCCTTCTCTTTTACTTCACCACAAAGTAAACTCCTCTCTCTTTCCACTTCATTTCTTTCTCCAAGCTTTTTCCTTCTCAAGAAAAACCCATTCTAGGTGAGTTTTTAATTCTCAATTTAATTCTCCTTTGCATTTAATTCCTTCACATTAATTGTAGAGAAGAGAGTTCTCTACACTTTGCCCTAGAAATTATTAGGTTTCCAAATAATCTAGGTTAAGGATTTATTTGGGGGTTTTTCCATTAGAGCGGTATATATATATATGTATGTATATATATATGTGTATGTATTTGTATATAAGTATTGGAATTTATATGTATGTAGAGATGGTGGTTGTGTGTGAGAGTGGTAGAGAGAGTGTGAGAGGGTGGTACGTGTGTTGAGTGATATATATATATATGTATATATGTATATATGTATATATATATATATATATATATATATATATATGAGTATATATAATTTTATATATGAAATTGTATATATGTGTGTAGAGGAATGAGAGAGTGGTAGTGGTATTGGTGTCATGAGAGTGGTGTAGAGAGTGGTGGTGGTGTTGTGTGAGTGTGTGAGTATTTGTGTGTGTGTGTTTGTATTTATATATATATAGATATGTGTGTATATATATATATATATATATATATATATATATATATATATATATATATATATATATATATATATATATATATATATATATAGATATGTGTATGGGTATGTATTTATATGTAGAGATGTGTGGGTGTGTATGTATATATATATATGGATGTGAGTTTTTGTGTGTATATATATATAGATATAGATATATATAAGTAGAAGGTTATATATATATATATATATATATATATATATATATATATATATATATATATATATATATATATATATCCCTCCCCAGCACCGCCTCATCCCTCGAGGGCGACGCCCCCCCTTTCCTCCGCTCCTTGGTGGCTGACTTCCTCGCCCTCTCCGGCGCTCGGCGGCGATGGTCCGACCACCGCCCCCTCCCCCTCCCCTTCCTCCTCCTCGGTGATTCCCCCTGCGACGGCGGCCCCCTGCTCGTGGGCCATGTCGGTCGCTCCTCGGCTTCCCAACGATCCGACCCACGCCGTGCCGCTCTCCTCCCTCGCCCAGGCGGCCTCCTCGGCGTCTTCCTCCCCCTTCCAGTCGTCGGTCGTGTTTCCCCCGCCGGCGGCGACGACGCCTTCGGCGTCCGGCAACCGCTATGCCCTCCGTTCGCAGACGGGGGGGCCCATTCGCTAGCATACGGCCGGCCTTAGCCACCGGAGGTCGAGCCCTCCGCTTCCCTCGCCTGGTGGCCTGCCTCCCCCCCGAGCGCCGCCCTGCCCGCCCCCGGCGGCAGACGTCGACTCGTCTCCCCCTTCCAGCCTTCCCCGCCTCCCCCCCTTCTTCCCCCTCCTCTCCTCCGCCGCGTCTCGCCGGCTGCTTCAGGTCCCGTCGCGCTTCGTCGCCGCGTTCGGCGACCTCCGGCTCCGGTTTGCATGACGGCGGCGAGAGCACCCCTGCCCCCTCCCCGGCCGCGCTCGCCGGCCCCCGCCACGCTGAGCGGCAACCCTCGAGCGGCGCGCCCTCGGGCCCCGCGCCCTCGGGCCCCGCGCCTAGTGGGCATGACCCCTCGGGTCCCCCGCGCCTGCCCCCTCGTTTCCCGTGCCTGGCGTGTTCCCCCTCTGGACACGCATAGGGTCGCGTGCCTGGCGTTATCCCCCCAGCATTTTCGTTTTTTGAATTCAAATTTTGAATTCAAAAAAAAAAAAACCACCCCTAGGGCTAAGGCCCACACCCCCTCTTTTCGTACTTGTTTAGCAGCCTTTTAGTTTTTCTGCAACCTTGTTTAGCACTATTTTGTGTTACTGCAAACCATGTTTTTCAGAGCGAGTTTTGTGTTTCTCGGCTCTGTCACTGCTTGTATTGCTCTTCTGAGCTTTCCTTTTATCAATAAAATTTCCTTCGGTCAAAAAAAAAAAAAAAAATATATATATATATATATATATATATATATATATATATATATATATATAGAGGGTAGAGAAGAGGAGAAGTAGGAGGAAGAGAAGAAGAATAGAACAGCAGCAGCAGTAGGGAGCAGCAGTAGCTGCAGCTGTAAGGGCAGCAGCAGGAGCTGCCAAAGGCAGCTCCTTTCACCCCCCCAATTTGCCCTTAAAACCCCCCTAGTATCCTATATATATGTATATATGTAGGTATATATATATAGATATATATATATATATGTATGTATATATATAGATAGATAGATAGGAAGTTAGATGAAAGAAGTTTAGGAATTAGAAAGAAGAAGAAAAGGAAATTGAAAGAAAGATAGAGGAAGGAATAGGAAGAAAATGAGAAGGAATTTGGAGAAGTAAGGAATTTGAAGAAGAATAGGAAGGAGGAGTAAGAAGAAGAATTAGAGCTAGAAGAATAAGAGGAAGAAGTTAGGAAGAAGAAGAATTAAAATTGAGAGTCAAAGAAGAGGTTGGAGCGAGAGCTTAAAAAGGGGAGTTTTGGAGGAAAATCGAGTTAGAGGGTAAAACGGAGCCCGGAGTATCGGAACGCAATGAAACTTGGCGTGGAGTTAGAATATATGAATTAGATTTTGCGGGTAAGCTCCCGGGAGGAAATCGGGGTCGTAGGGCGCCTGTATCGTGCCGTATCAACGCGTATCTTAAAATATTTAAGATTTTGGCAACGGGCCGTATCATGGACCGGATGTCCACGTTACCTAGGTATTATGGTAGATAATATATGTATAGGCTAGTATCATACTACCCTGGGGAGATCGGGTCAAAATAATAAGCGTAGGTAGGCTAACTAGGTTTCCACCTAGGCTAGAATTTTACCTTAGAAAAGGTAAAAATAGGAATTTGGCCTATGGCCAAGAAATAAGTTTCGAAGTCCAAGATGGACTTGGATATAGGTTGTAGAGGTTGGTAATGGGTAGAAATAGCCGTCTAGACCTAGTCTTGACCCCGGTTGACCACGGTTGACTTTTTAGACCAAAAGTCAACTATGGGTCAACACTTTACCCAATTTAGTCCCAAATTCTTTTAGACTTGTGTAGTTGACCGAAAGTCAACTATTAGTCACCAGTGACCTAGAGTTGACCTAGGGTTGACCATAGTTGACCAGAGTTGATCGGTTGACCAAAAAATCAACTGTTGACTCAAATCGATCCCGATTGATTCCGTTTGACTTGCATTGACCCAGTATGACCTAGCTAGACCTAATATGACTTAGGTTGACCTCGTAAGTCTAGTTTGACGTGTCTTGACCTAGAATGACTTAATAGGATTTAAATTGTCTTGACTTTAATTCCTAAGCATAGTATTGATACGTCTTGTTCTCTATAGGTCCTCGAGACGCTGCATTTGCTCCGGTTGACGTACCATATCATATTTCAGGCGAGTACATTCTCTGACACTTTTCCAATTTATAATGATTGTTATGATTCATGTAATTAGTGTGGATATGCTTGTTCTCGACACATTGGTCACACGGATTGGTATTCATGGATCCCGACATGAGATGTTATTCCTCGTTATCTTGGTATATCTTGTGCAAGCTCCCTTGTAGTTCTTGTGCAGTATATGGACACCGATTCTCGAGGAGACTTGCTCCCTTCTCGTAGAATCCCGTGTCGTAACGTGTCTTGCTTGGATCCACTCTACCAGTCGGGGACGGGGAGTACTAGTGTAGATGTGTGGTCATACCCGTCTTGTATATATTGTGAACCTTGTGAATGCCAATCCTATACCACACGTATGATTGGCTAGATCATAACCTTGTGCAGACCCAATCCGGCCACATGTTGTAGCTAGTATTCACACACCTAGATATATGATTCTTGATTCTTGTACATGCCATGATCAGTTTACTTGCCTTGTTCTAGCTCTAGTTTTACAGCTTACCTTGCCATGATACTCACATGTACATTCTATGATTTTCTTGTATATACTCTCTATTTACAGTCTTATAGCTTTTGTCATATCTTGTGAACTGTTGTTAGTAGATTGTACTCGTTCCATCCTGACAGGATATATTGAAAATATTACAGATGCAGATGAGGGAGACTACAGTACCTACTACGGTTCGGATGACGTAGTGGGCCTAGACCTGGAGACTTTGGTCCAGCAGGGCTTAGCTCCGCCTGACGAGACCTTACCACTTGCTTAGTTAGAGTAGGTCTTTGTACTGGACTTTGTCTCCAGCTACTTTTGAGACTGTTATTACTATGGATTGTATTAGAGACTTGGACTTGTGTATATTCTTGTGTTGGACTCGACAGGTTACTATTTTATTATCGTCTTGTTGTCTTTATCTTTCAGTCTTTACTTTGTTATCTTAGAGTTGTGATTAAGTACTTATATATATTCAATGCTTGTCCTCCGTTCGGAGTTGACCATATTCTCGACAGGTTTTGTTATATATATAAACTGTTGTCAGACTAGAAAATCTACAACGTTCCACGCCGTTTTTACGGTGAGGGCTGGGCGTTGTCGCGTCACGTGCCCTTTTAGCGGGTGCGGATCGTGACACGTTTTAGTGGTGGCCCACGCAGGTCCTGAAGTCGCAATTAGTGCGATGTCGTAGTGGCGCTCGACTTAGAGTGCTATTACGAGCCTGCGGTACGTATCTAGGATAGGCTATAGGCTAAGGATGCTCAATCACAGTAGGATCTTTTCTTGGTTATCTTGCTTACCGTCTTTGATATCGATTTACTGCATTCTAGCTGTCCTCCCTTGATATTGCCTTCATGTGCCATATTGATATCTTCTTTTCAATTTGTCTCCAGGATAGTTATGACTCACTCTCCTGGCGAGGAGCACGGGGAGACGGAGAGGTCTGCCACCTCTGGCGGGCAGGCTCCGGTCACCTTCCCTGCAGATGGGACTTCTGTTGGAGCTCTAGGAGGTACTCCTTCAGCTACCTCGATGACAGTCCATGGGGTTGCGGGTGCTCTTCCCGTAGTGCCAGGAGCTGTCGTGGGCGCTTTTCCTCCTCCTGCGCAGCGGATTCCTCCGCCAGTTGCAGACGTACTTCCACCTCCACCTCCTCTGCCTACAGATATGGGGCAGATGCTTACCTTTTTCCAGCAGATACTGGAGACTCAGAGAGCCCAGACCGAGGCTCAGTAGAGGCAGACAGACGCGATGCGTCAGGACATGGAGGATGCCCATCAGTTAGCCCTTGCAGTCGTGGAGCAGAGGGCTCCTCATTCGGGGATGCGACCGAGGTACGGGGATATCCAAGACTTCAAGAAGCTCGGGCCCCGTGACTTTAGCGGGACCGAGGGTGTGGTCTATGCAGATGATTGGCTCAAGGATATCGAGCGGCAGATGAGGGCCTCCCGCCTGGCAGACGACCTGAAGGTCGAGGCGGTAGGTTTGCAGTTGCTAGGCATTGTGCGCACCTGGTTCAGAAACGAGCCAGCCCTAGCTGGAGAGGGCCGTACTTGGGCAGAGTTCAAGCTCCTCTTCAAGGAGAAGTTCTTTTCTCCCATAGACAAGATTGACCTGGTGCGACAGTTCCAGGATCTGCAGCAGGGCAGTCTATCTGTGGAGAAGTACGCAGCGGAGTTCGGCCGTCTGAGCCGATACACGGAGTACATGGTTCGAGACCCGGAGATCAGGACGAGCCATTTCAGGAAGGGGCTCACTTGGGATATCAAGATCCACATTCCCTCTTTCTATGAGACTTATACCCAGATCTACGCGGAGGCCCGTAAGGTTGAGCGGGAGTGGGGCTTGAAGCCCAAGAGGGAGCGTGATCTTTTTTTCGGGGGCCAGTAGCAGCGCGGGGGCTGCTAAGCGCCCTCAGCTTCAGCATCATTTTTTCCAGCCTCACCAGCCGCAGGTGCAGGCCAGAGCACCGGTTCAGCAGCAGGTGCAGCACACTCAGCAGAGGCAGGCACAGCATGGGGCTCCTTGCAACTTCTGCAAGAAGCCCGGTCATATCTGGGAGGTCTGCCGGAAGAGGCTGGGCTTGTGCCTCTATTGCGGGGAGGCTGGACATCAGTTGAGAGATTGTCCTACGAACCATCGCCGTGCAGCTCAGGAAGCACAGGGTAGGCCACCTATGGCACCGTATCACGTCCTCCACCAGCAGCGGGATATACCCCGTCAGGACAGGATTTTTGCGATGGCAGTTGAGGATCCTGCATGCATTGGACTAGGAGGTAGGGTCTTACTCTTTCTTTTACCTGTTATCTCCGCCCATTGATTGATGATTGCTTTCTTAGTACCTTTAGTTTGCATATGTGATGATCATGCTAGATTAAATAGAAAACTCCAATGAAGACTGCAATAACACGATACTGTAGAGATTTAAAACTATGCATGTGTTCTAATTTCCTGGGTTACATGTTATATAACTTAGGATAAAATTTAGTAGACCTTGATTGTTGGGTGCTTGACCTAGAGAAGAGTACGACCGTTTGAATTTCGAGGACGAAATTTTTTAAGGAGGGTAGATTTGTCACCCCCAATTTTCGAATTAGGAGTATTTTTGTCATTTTTCAAGTTTTATAATTTTTAGGAATTTTATTTGATTTTATGTGATTTTTTGGGATTTATTTGGGTTGGTTTGGATTTTATCCAATTCGGACTCAAATTGGAGACCCGGGTAGCCTGGACCCTAGCGGGACCCACATACTAGCTGGACTTGGCCCACATACCATCATAATTAGGTTAGAAATCATAAACCCTATTTCTATGGTTTAATTAGCCATTTTAGAGCTTGATTAGTTGATTAAATTAGACCGAAACAAACCGAACCAAACCCGAACCAAACCAAACTAAGCCTAATGGGTTGGGGGCTTAGTGGATCCCTACCCAAACCCACCAAGCCCCCATGGCCGGCCAAGAATAAACCCCCCCTTCTCTTTTACTTCACCACAAAGTAAACTCCTCTCTCTTTCCACTTCATTTCTTTCTCCAAGCTTTTTCCTTCTCAAGAAAAAACCATTCTAGGTGAGTTTTTAATTCTCAATTTAATTCTCCTTTACATTTAATTCCTTCACATTAATTGTAGAGAAGAGAGTTCTCTACACTTTACCCTAGAAATTATTAGGTTTCCAAATAATCTAGGTTAAGGATTTATTTGGGGGTTTTTCCATTAGAGTGGTATATATATATATATATATATATATATATATATATATATATATATATATATATATATATATATATATATATATATATATATATATATATATATATATATATACATATGTGTATGTATTTGTATATAAGTATTGGAATTTATATGTATGTAGAGATGGTGGTTGTGTGTGAGAGTGGTAGAGAGAGTGTGAGAGGGTGGTGTGTGTGTTGAGTGATATATATATATATATATATGTATATATGTATATATGTATATATATATATATGAGTACATATAATTTTATATATGAAATTGTATATGTGTGTAGAGGAATGAGAGAGTGGTTGTGGTATTGGTGTCATGAGAGTGGTGTAGAGAGTGGTGGTGGTGTGTGTGAGTGTGTGAGTATTTGTGTGTGTGTGTTTGTATTTATATATATATAGATATGTGTATGTGTATGTATATATATATATATATATATATATATATATATAGATATGTGTATGGGTATGTATTTACATGTAGAGATGTGTGGGTGTGTATGTATATATATATATATATATATATATATATATATATATATATATATATATATATATATATATATAACCTTCTACTTATATATATATATATCTATATATATATATATATATATATATATATATATATATATATATATATATATATATATATATATATATGGATGTGAGTTTTTTTGTGTATATATATATAGATATATATATATATAAGTAGAAGGTTATATATATATATATATATATATATATATATATATATATATATATATATATATAGAGAGAGCAGCAGTAGCTGCTCTATATATATATAGAGCAGCTACTGCTGCTCTATAAAAAAAAAAAAAAAAAAAATATATATATATATATATATATATATATATATATATATATATATATATATATATATATATATATATATATAGAGGGTAGAGAAGAGGAGAAGTAGGAGGAAGAGAAGAAGAATAGAACAGCAGCAGCAGTAGATCAGCTGCAGCAGCAGCAGTAGGGAGCAGCAGTAGCTGCAGCAGTAAGGGCAGCAGCAGGAGCTGCCAATGGCAGCTCCTTTCACCCCCCCAATTTGCCCTTAAAACCCTCCTAGTATCCTATATATATGTATATATGTAGGTATATATATAGATATATATATGTATATATATAGATAGATAGATAGGAAGTTAGATGAAAGAAGTTTAGGAATTAGAAAGAAGAAGAAAAGGAAATTGAAAGAAAGATAGAGGAAGGAATAGGAAGAAAATGAGAAGGAATTTGGAGAAGTAAGGAATTTGAAGAAGAATAGGAAGGAGGAGTAAGAAGAAGAATTCGAGCTAGAAGAATAAGAGGAAGAAGTTAGGAAGAAGAAGAATTAAAATTGAGAGTCAAAGAAGAGGTTGGAGCGAGAGCTTAAAAAGGGAAGTTTTGGAGGAAAATCGAGTTAGAGGGTAACCTCCCGGAGTATCGGAACGCGATGAAACTTGGCGTGGAGTTAGAATATATGAATTGGATTTTGCGGGTAACCTCCCGGGAGGAAATTGGGGTCGTAGGGCGCCGGTATCACGCCGTATCAGTGCGTATCTTGAAATATTCAAGATTTTGGCAACGGGCCATATCATGGACCGGATGTCCACGTTACCTAGGTATTATGGTAGATAATATATGTATAGGCTAGTATCATACTACCCTGGGGAGATCGGGTCAAAATAATAAGCGTAGGTAGGCTAACTAGGTTTCCACCTAGGCTAGAATTTTACCTTAGAAAAGGTAAAAATAGGAATTTGGCCTATGGCCAAGAAATGAGTTTCGAAGTCCAAGATGGACTTGGATATAGGTTGTAGAGGTTGGTAATGGGTAGAAATAGCCGTCTAGACCTAGTCTTGACCCCGGTTGACCACGGTTGACTTTTTAGACCAAAAGTCAACTATGGGTCAACACTTTACCCAATTTAGTCCCAAATTCTTTTAGACTTGTGCAGTTGTCCGAAAGTCAATTGTTAGTCACCAGTGACCTAGAGTCGACCTAGGGTTGACCACAGTTGACCATGGTTGACCAGAGTTGACCGGTTGACCAAAAAGTCAACTATTGACTCAAATCGATCCCGATTGATTCCGTTTGACTTGCATTGACCCAGTATGACCTAGTTAGACCTAATATAACTTAGGTTGATCTCGTACAGTCTAGTTTGACGTGTCTTGACCTAGAATGACTTAATAGGATTTAAATTGTCTTGACTTTAATTCCTAAGCATAGTATTGATACGTCTTGTTCTCTATAGGTCCTCGAGACGCTGCATTTGCTCCGGTTGACGTACCATATCATATTTCAGGCGAGTACATTCTCTGATACTTTTCCAATTTATAATGATTGTTATGATTCATGTAATTAGTGTGGATATGCTTGTTCTCGACACATTGGTCACACGGATTGGTATTCATGGATCCCGACATGAGATATTATTCCTCGTTATCTTGGTATATCTTGTGCAAGCTCCCTTGTAGTTCTTGTGCAGTATATGGACACTGATTCTCGAGGAGACTTGCTCCCTTTTCGTAGAATCCCGTGTCGTAACGTGTCTTGCTTGGATCAACTCTACCAGTCGAGGACGGGGAGTACTAGTGTAGATGTGTGGTCATACCCGCCTTGTATATATTGTGAACCTTGTGAATGCCAATCCTACACCACACGTATGATTGGCTAGATCATAACCTTGTGCAGACCCAATCCGGCCACATGTTGTAGCTAGTATTCACACACCTAGATATATGATTCTTGATTCTTGTACATGCCATGATCAGTTTACTTGCCTTGTTCTAGCTCTAGTTTTACAGCTTACCTTACCATGATACTCACATGTACATTCCATGATTTTTTTGTATATACTCTCTATTTACAGTCTTATAGCTTTTGTCATATCCTGTGAACTGTTGTTAGTAGATTGTACTCGTTCCATCCTGACAGGATATGTTGAAAATATTACAGATGCAGATGAGGGAGACTACAGTACCTACTACGGTCCGGATGACGTAGTGGACCTAGACCTGGAGACTTTGGTCCAGCAGGGCTTAGCTCCGCCTGACGAGACCTTACCACTTGCTTAGTTAGAGTAGGTCTTTGTACTGGACTTTGTCTCCAGCTACTTTTGAGACTGTATTGTATTAGAGACTTGGACTTGTATATATTCTTGTGTTGGACTCGACAGGTTATTATTTTATTATCGTCTTGTTGTCTTTATCTTTCAGTCTTTACTTTGTTATCTTAGAGTTGTGATTGAGTACTTATATATATTCACTGCTTGTCCTCCGTTGGAGTTGACCATATTCTCGACAGGTTTTGTTATATATATAAACTGTTGTCAGACTAGAAAATTTACAGCGTTCCATGCCATTTTTACGGTGAGGGCTGGGCGTTGTCGCGTCACGTGCCCTTTTAGCGGGTGCGGGTCGTGACAATGGTATACTTTGACTTGCCCGGTATTTTGCCTGAATAACTTTGATTGTCTCCATATCTTGATACACCGCTTGGACTCCTACCGAGTTTCTCCAATCAGTGGATGGTGACCCTAGCACTCATATATAGTTGAATACGAGCAATATATAACAATATCCATATTGGCTTATCGATCAACTAGCTACCTCATAAGAATGTTGTCAATACTCCATGCTCCTTTAACTTTAGCTTTTACTATGATTTTCTCCACATGGACATAGTATTTAGCCAGAACTGTAAAACAAAACCATCGTCACAATATTGCCCAAAATTGAGTACGGACACTAACATAGTCTTTATCCAGAACCAAGAAACAATCTTTGATATGTTCTCTGCCCCAGAACCACAAAACTACCACGACCCTCCTCCCTAGGCCGAGAATCTTCCTCTTAGAAGTCAAGATGGACTTGAACTCTCCATACAAATCACTTTTGTTAGCATGTCCATCAAGTTCACCTTAGTATCAATCTTCAAAAGATCAATCTACTTATTATATCTCTCGTGTATCTTGTTATACCACACATCGATGCGTTTCATCTAATTGTGGTATACATAATTCTTTGCGAGATGAATCGTACCTTTACTGTCATAAGATATTGACACATACATGTTCTCAAACCCAAACTCATTGACTAGGCCACTTAACCATAGGGTCTCATTGAATGCATCGACTACTGCCATATATTCTGACTTTGAAGTGGAAAGCCCCGTAATATCCTAAAGGGTGGACCTCTAATTAACTGGACAATCTTCAAGTGTGTATACATAGCCTGTAGTGATTCTCTTATCCACGTCACTAGCATTAATCAACATCCATATATACCTGCAACTGGCAATCCATGTTCTGACTTGTGAAACAACAAAACGAGATCTTTAGATCCTTAAGATAATGAAGAATCCACTTTACAACCTACCTATGTATCGACTCACCAGACTGATTGCATACAATAAATTGGGTCGGGTATATACCATATCATATATCAGCGATCCCACGATACTCGTATTCGGAACTCGAGAGATCTTTACCTTCTACTCTGATATAGAGAACTGGGTATGACTCAGCTAGCTACGTACTACTTTCACGACTGCTCCCATATAATTGGGCATGAATATATAAGTATGTCTAGCCTACTGTATCCTATGATTCCAAAGTTTGGATTAACCACATGCCTACTGGTGTATTCTTCCTGACGTATCTCACAATAATATTATCTCACAATAATATGATCGTTAACTACACGGATGTGAGTCATGATGAATGAGTAAAAATAAGTGATCATGATTATAACATGAACTCTCTTGTGTACAAGTCATGGGGTCATAATCAGATCTCTCTAACTAGAAGTATGAACATGCATAAAAGTATCTATAATGTAATGGTAAAGAATAAGTGTAATGTACTTTTATAATGTGTTTCTTGAAAAATCAATGTGTAGGATACGAACGTGTCAGATATGAAAGGACACAATACCTAAAACCCACACTAAATAACCACTAAGGATAACATCCATGTCCATAATGATATAAATAGCAAGAAAACAGTAACCACAAGTCCAAAATATTCATTTGTAAAATATTGCCACAATTGTCAAAATTGGGTCCACATTGGCCCACAACGTAGTGCCCTCCTCTTGGCAGTGCATTGTATAGGCTTGTGGCTTGCAGGACTCAGTCGGAACTAGGCTAATTGGGGAATCCTTTCTGCATATATTCGATCTGGACGAATGCATGGAGAACCTCTCTTATTCATGGATTGACTTCTGTTAAAATAAGTCTCAAATGTAGTGGATTGTGTCTTGGAGAATGAACTCTATATAAGAGTTTTTTTTCATACCTTTTTATTATAGTTCTGACTTTTTTGCTACTTGGTTTCAATGAATACATTTTGTTGTCACTTTTTATGAATGTTGTTATGGCCGCATTCATCAATTTCTGTATTCATTATGAGGTTTGTGAGAAAAAAGAAAGGATAGATAGAAGAATCATTTCAATGCTGGTATTATTTCATGAGGACGTGTAACTGAGGCATGATCATCGCATAACATTTCTCGTTCTCTCAATCACTTTTGTAATAGTGGGTGGTTCTAGTTGTCACGACCCGCACCCTTTTTTTTAAAACGGATACGAGACGTGTCCAAGCCAGCCTACGTCGCAGTGTCGGCGGTAGAACGCTGTCACGGCCATGAAGATCAAAATCACAAATAATACTCATTCACAGAATTATTTTAATTTACAATGAGCACAAGTTTTACATTTGCAGAAAATATAAACTTGTACAAATATAGAATGACTAAAACTCAACTATCTAACTAGTCTCTTAGGCTTTTGTCTGCAAGTAATCCTGTCACTCCCCAAGCTAAGTGAATCCACGGCTAACCTGAAAATGTTGGTTTCCAGTTAGGAATGGAACAAGCACAATTCACTGAATGCAATTTCAAATAAAGAAAATGACCATAAAACAAATGTTAGACATCAATCATGAGTTTTGAAAATAAACAGTAAATACGGAAAACCAATAGTAAATAAATAGACACCAAATACTTTTCCCAACTGTTAGAAGTACCTTTGATATGTGATCGGTCTCGGGACAATTATGCGACACTGTCTATACTGTCTAAAGTTACACTGTCTATACTGTCTAAAGTTATACTGTCTACACTGTCTAAAGTTACACTGTCTACACTGTCTAAAGTTACACTGTCTACAGAAAATATTACAATAAAAAAATACTGTCTACAAAATAATAATCACAAACCACACAGTTTAAATGCAATAATAATCACGGTCTACACTGTCTACTTTGCAATAATTAAATCAATGTCTACACTGTCTACTTTGCAATAAATAAATCACTGTCTACACTGTCTATACTGTCTAAGGTCAGATCACACATCCTTGGTACTTCTCATTTCCGACTCAACAATTTATAATAGAAAATAATCATATAACTAATAACTAATCAATGAAATATAGTAAAGATCAATATCGAAATGCAGACAATAAACTGTACTCGCCTGTGGTCATGTGCTGGTGAAACCGATGATCCAAATCACTCAATATGCCCCCAATAGTCAAAACCCGTACAACAGTCCCCGGATGCTGAAATAGACAATACCAATGATCTCAGAATAGTCCAATTAGCTAGGATTACCTGTCCTTAAGTCCAATTTTGGACACAGGGACAAAACGGTATCCGCCGTTGGACCCGCTTTGTACCGAAAAGCGTGCCAGAGTCAACGGTCTCTAAAGTCGTCAAACTACATGTCTACGGATCTATTTTTCTGATACGAACCCAACCATATGTCCAAAGTTGGATTTCGGCAGGCCGTGCACAAAATTGCCCGTTGAATGGAACCGCAGGGCCCGTAAAACGGTGATTTTATCAACAGTCTCAGAATCGGACCAAACTTGGCATGCAGGACCAGAAAAATGATACGGTCCTGTTGGCGCAAGTTTTGTCTCGATCTGACGAACGTGCACAAAGTAATTGAGAAATTTACAACGTGCACGATACGGTAAATTTTGACGGATACGCATCAAATTCGTCGCGCACACGCGACCAATTTGAATTTCGCCAAAGCCCACACGACCACGAAGTCGATACGCAGCTTTCGATGCTTTCGGTTAGCGACCATGTCGCCCGGATTGACGGGACGCACGTTGTATCGAAGATTTTCAGTTTTGGGACCATGATTTTCGACGTACTTTGAACATGTTTTACCTGGTAACTGCTGGAGTTAATTTAAAACTAGAAGAAGGGATTTCCTGCCCTACATGTTGTTAATAATTTCCTGTAATTATATTTTCTAAACAGTTACTGGGTTGCCAATAATTTATCAGTAAACAGGGGAAATCGGGCTACCTATAAACTGTTTCCTGAACCAGTTTTTCCTTGATATTAACATCGTTTTTTCGAATCGATGGATTGATTCACCTCACGACCGAGGGTAGGAACTTTCAGAGGGTTAGGTAGACTCTCTAGGGAATTTCACGAATTCGAAAACGACGTAGTATACAAGGAGGTATAGGGTCGATTAAGGAAGTACCTGGCTGTGTTGAAGAAATAGAGCATTACTCTGTTCTACCGATTTTAGCGAGGTGCGACGACGTCGAGGCGGCCGACGGAGGCTCGTGGAGGTCCAGGAGGTCGCCCAGCCTCGAATGTAGTCTGGGGTATCGTGGCGCGCCTAGGTTTAGGGTTTTCCGCGCTCCCCTCTCGTTTATATACACGCGGCTTGGGGAAAAACATGCTCGGGTTCGCTGGGAAAAGCATACGCTCGGGTTCGCTGTACTCAAGCTTGGGTTGAGCTGGGTGCGACATACGTGGTTTGGTGGTCCATTGCATGATCCCTACTATTAGCCTATTAGATATATTTATATATATCTAATATATATATATCACTATATATATTATTTAATATATATATATATATATATATATATATATATATATATATATATATATATATATATATATATATATATATATATATATATGTATATATATACATATATCTTATACAATATTTTCTTATAAAATCTAAAATAACCCCAATGTTATCTATTTCTAGGTAGACCTTATCTGTATATATGTATATGTATATATATATATATATATATATATATATATATATATATATATATATATATATATATATATATATATAATATTTAATTTGGCAAGATTAATATAATGAATAACAATAAAATAATACTATGAATATAACAACCTCAATCAAATAATAACAAGTATAACGAATTTCAATAAAACAATAATGGTATATATATATATATATATATATATATATATATATATATATATATATATATATATATATATATATATATATATATATACACACAACTAGTGCAGTCTAAAAATCCCAATATGTACACGGACCTATTCTATACCAATATTACCGAATATCAACTAATAATGATAATTATAATATTTAACTACGAATATTAGAAAATATTTATTACATAATTAAACGGAATACCACCCACACTCGTACCAAAATACGTCAACATAAATGTCCTCGAACGTCCTGCACGACTACATGGCTTGAGCGCAGTTTGGGTCCAGTCCGGGCTTAAAGTGGTATAACCGATTTTCCTAAAACTCAATAATATAAATAATAAATAAATAAACTTTCGGTAAGTGCTAAGTCGCAACTTGGCTTGATTTTCCTAGTTAGGACATCGCTATGGCTCGGCTTTCCCTATTAGGGCTAACACACTAGTCAAAGCACGCCATTGCATTATCCGTGCCATGATTCCTGGTCGCCTTGTATTCCAAAACTCCACTATGGATAAAATCATCTACCGTAAGATTAACTAAATAATTATTTATAAAAAAATCTAAAATCACCATTCCAATAAAATAAATAATAATAGGAAATATTCTAAATTTCTGGGAAGGGCAGCTACAAATCTACCCACCTTAAAAATAATTTCGTCCTCGAAATTCTAATTCGTAACTATTCCTTAAATTCAAAAAGGTCTACTATTACCTTAATCTCCTTGGTTTTAATTTCTCAAAAATAGTTTATATCCTTCTCATCAGCCATTTTGGCAACTACAAAAAAATCTCGAGGACATCTACCCACCTTTGGTCACACTACTCCCTCAAAGCTAGGTCACTAAAACTTTCTAATCATCCTACTAATTGCTAAAAATTTCTATTCATAGGTATCTACTGTATACGGCATCTATAATCCTATCCTATCTATCAAATAACCCAAAACCTAACAAGCAACAAATTTACACGAGTAGTCAAGAAATATTGGTGAACTCTAATAAGTATGACCTTCGTCTCTCTGCAACAGAAAGGACAGGAAACTAAGGAAGAACAATCAAGGGCAATTATGAAGTTTAAAGAGCGGTAGAGAATATACAATAATACGGATAGAAAGAGTATTCATGGCCTATAGTCTTATTCGCTAGATTGGGCTACTCTTGTCATGTCACTTGCTAAATCGAAGAACCCTTCGTTTCTTAGAGTGGCCTGCAATCCGTGCAATATAGAAGTCCCTGATCTCGAAATTAATCCAACAAGGTTCCATAATGGAATAAAATTTAAGAAATCGAGATTGTGATCTTTCTCGTGGTTATTTAAACATACGAGCAAGGGATATGAATGCAATGTAAGATTGTATCGTGACTTCCAGGTAGATAGAATATTGGTTACGAATGACTTCACGTTCTAAGAGAGGGAGACTACCTAGTAGGTATAGGGACCTACTTCAAAAAGTTCAGTTTTATAGTCTAAAATATGGTGATACGTATGGATGGGTTTTACTGGGTTCCTTAATCGGACCACAATCATCGGTTGAATGAACCTTGGACTTCAATCTATATTGACTGGACAAGATCCTAAAAACTATTTCTCCTAGGTTAAGGTAACCTAGACTAAGTTTTCACCCAAGTGGTTGAGCTAGTTGCCTAGTCAGGTTGGTTAACTAGGTTCTGTAAGCCCTGAAGATGCGCCTCTCGTGAATTTTGTATTTAAGTAGCACAAAAAGACACAAATGAATAGCACACTAGTGACATGTACGTAGTGGACTTTGAGTAAATCACAACCATATATATTGGGTCAAAAGGTTCGAGACGAAGTTGAAGCTCTAGTGAGAGTCGGAAAGCATACCTGTATTATGGTAAGGGTTATAACTCGTCCCTTTGACCTGATAGTCGTACCATAAAAATAAAGTACAAGGGGACGGGTTTGAGTGGGACATGATATACCTAGATGAAGGTGAACTCGTCTAGATCTTGCATGTGAAATCTGTTGGAAGGCAACAGCTGGTCTCGTGCTCCGAATATTAATGACACGGTCGGGAACACAAAATGATCTAAATGGAAAGTGGGAGTCCATGGGGCACTAATCATCATCCTATGGAAGTTACTCTAATCAATCGAAAATTCTCGTATATCCCAAAAATTTTAGGAGGCTTACAGTCTACCCACCTTAGAAGCTAGGATATAGTTTTAGAAATAATGAGGCTAGAAGAATTCCAAAAGTCCGGGTATGGTACCTCGACTCTTGTTAATAAAGAATAAGGCACGGCACACGAAATACGGTGGATATAAGTCAATTCAAGGATCGTTCCTCCATAATTGAAAAACGAGTGTGTATAATGACACATGGTTGATAAGATAGAATGACCTACTCGTCCATAGTATACAAGAGTTATCGACGGGATAACCAACTCTAAGGCACAAGATTTCTAACAACTGAGTCGTGAATTTCTATTTGTGTCAACCTGCCAGAATATCGTCACAAGAGTTGTAGTGATCGTGTATTACTGTTGACAACTGGTAGATCATAGTATGACAGGGTATTTAAGCTATGGTATTGGCTAAGCTAGTGACGGTGGTGTTCTAACACTAGTTAGGTCTTAATAATAAAATTTACATAACTAGAGTAATATTTGTTGGAACACAATCTCGGGATGAGTGTCACGGTAAATGATTACCCTATTGTCCACTCATCTCATGTCTAACTGTGGGCTTCGGTCGAGGAAGGGTTGGTTCAAGGCTTAAGGGTTACTAGTTAAGGCAAGCTTCCAGCAAATAATTTGAGACTCACAACATTTGGTTTCTTGAGAATAGATAGTCTCCTAGGTTGGCGTTCTGACTAAGGGTAAAACCCTAATCATTCTCAAATTCAGATGGCTTGAAAGTCTCAAAGGTAGTTTGAGGGTCGATGGGGGAACGAGTAACTCAATCATATGACTGGTCGATGGTAGCTACACTTGTGCCTACCATTATCATAGCCATGGGAACACTCTGTATCTCTCTACCATCACGAGCTTTCGTCTTTCCAAATCGGTGAAAGACAAAATAATAAAGAATTCAATGGAGATGTTACTGAATACAATTTCGTGATTCAAAGGCGAACATATAATTCAAGAGGAATTGTCAATGCAGTCGTGGATGAGACCCTAGAGACATCTATATCTCAATCCACATAGGGTAATTAAATAAAGTGCGAACCAAATGCATCATGGTTGATCAGACCATAATACACTGATTCTGATTAGACAATAAGTTAGTGGGCGTCCCCAATAAACATAAGTCTTGAATCAAGCTCGATAAAGAGTAAGCTTGCAAAACTAGGCTGTGATACCAACATTGGTCAAAATAGTCAAATTACAAGTACGCGAGAATTTGAAAGGAGTTACAAGTAGTTTGAGTTTTGTGAGAATCAAACCTTACCCGACGTTCTTGCTTATTCGGTCATCTTAGTATCTTCTTAATCATAAGACCTTGGTCAACCAATGGGTTATGAACTTCTAAATTCTACATTCTCGGTAAATCTATTAGTGTCAGTCAATTACCTCATCAATAGATCACAAGGACCACAGAATGCTAGGTCGGGAGACACGCTACCCAATCTCGCAGATCTTCCACTACTATTGGATTTGGATCTTACGGGACTTACAGGACACTTTTCTATCCTCTATAGTATCCGAAACTTGTAATCTCATTTGAAATCATTTTACCAAAAATTATACCTTGTCCGTATACTCGGGCTGTGGTAAACCTTTGGTTTCGTAACTCAAATATTATACAAAGTCAAACACTTCTTAGCTCTATCCAATATTAATTTAAGGGTAACTACGATCAAAGAGAACCACTAGCCATAGTTTTAGCAACATTCAATAACCTATATTCTCTTAAACTAATTTCAACTCTAGGGGTCATGCCTCGCCAGTGCGCTGCTGGCTGCAGTGAGTCCATAGTCTCCATAACTCAAATAAATGGCGACAGTGCGCTGCTGTCCTGCCATTATGAGTCAACTAATATTCTTTTAACTATAGCTGTAAAACTTTATGGGCTTCTATAGATTCAAACAAGTTGACTATGAAATAAAGCGTAAACATTTGTCCTATCAGTCAGGACCCTTAAAATAAAGGATTGAACAGGGAGAAATAACTGAGGACAAAAGAAATACAAACATTCTAACTATTCCATGTGTATCCAAGCCTTTGAGGAAAAACTCGAATCGAAACTAACTTGAGGTTCATCTATGGATAATATAAAAATAACAATTTTTAGGGCAAAATGTCACGTCCCGAGTCGACAAACCGTTCGTCCCCGGTGTTACTTTGCCGATTCGATCGTCCTCGCTAAGGCGTGATGCCGCACGAGCCTGGAGTTGCGCTCGTGCAAGGCAAAAAGACAAGTTCTCAAATGGTTATCTTTTGATTTTTGATATAAATACGCCAAGTCGAAACTTCATAAATCACATCAGAATATAAGGCACAGTATAGGGAGATAGAAATGCTTTTCATTCATAGCTTGCAACGAAGTGTAAGTCGTAATTTACATTGGATGCCGTTGCGGCTACATTGATTGAAAACATAAAGAGAATACATTCGACAAGTTGCCTGAACTACGCTTGTCGTCCCATACATTCGCCCCTTTATACAAAGCCGTCGACTTGAATTGGCTTCAAAATACTTCAGCATAGGAAGAGCTTCAAAACGCGTCTCCGTACTCCAGCTCCAGTTTAGTTGGGTGCGCCCGTCGTACCTGGGGAAATTGGGGGAATGGGATTAGCACACTTGCTAAGTGGACGAGACGAACCCACTCGTCTAAACCGACTCTGATTGTTAGGGTAGGCATGCTTTAGAGTTGTCTTTCTATTAGAACTAAATGATTTCAATTCATATTCGATAGCCATCTTTGAGTAATAAAGCATACAGTGAACCATAGCAGTTTATCATATTTTTTACCACGGCCGTGCTCGTCCCTGCATAAAAACAGAGATAATATTTACACCTGCATAAGACAATAGGCGAGCATGCTACTATCTTATATGCGGTCATTGATGTTACACATCACATGGGACTATCTCAATGGCATTTCGGTCCGCTCAGTCTAGGTTGCAAGCCTGACAGACGGTCCAAAATGTATCAGTGCCGAAGCACGATTAATCATTCCCCCTAGGTCGAGTCGATTCCGATGCCCCGGATATCGATTCGAGGAAAATATCAACTTGTGCACAAGCTGTCCATGACCATGCCAATGCGTGAACAGTTTATATATGCAATCAGTTTGTATAGCGCGGACAGTATTGAACGACATTATCATTTCCCCCAACTCATGCAACGTTTCATTTTCCCCAAGCCGTACTCCGATTTAGCGTCCCGTAGGCACCAAATTGTCCGAGGCATCATAACCCACGATCGACGTTACATAATATTTTGCAGCACGTAAAATAGTCTATCTTTTTACTAGAACCTTGAACTTTCTGGTTTATGTGATAGACTTGTATTTTCAGAGTGAATTTCTCTAAATCGATACGTTTTCCCGAGTTCTTGGACTTAGTGGATTGGCATGCAATTAACTTGGCATCGTTCGATTTGAATGAATTCGAAGCAAGGAATAAGTTTACGGGACAGAGTAGAAAAGAAGGGACCGAATCACCCACCGATTACTTTGCTTCGTGCCGGTCGTCCAAGCGCTACGCAACGTCAATCCTTAGTTACGCGAGCTCCTGCAATGGCACCAACTCTTTGTTAGAATTCCTTCTTTTCCCCTTGTATCGAAATTTGTAATTGCATCCATGAAAACGACGCGAAAGCACTTCAATCAAGCCCAGCAACAAAGCTCCAAGAAAATCATACAGCGGTCCGATCCCATCGAAGGGACTCTTATAGAGAGCTCACTCGCCGAGACGCAGCCCGCTGCATCTAGGACTTATTCCAACAGAAGTCGTTCCATTAGTTGGATCGATTCTCGTAACTTCCGTCCAAATCAATTTGAATCGATGCCGCAAAGCGTTAACGTTTACCAAGCTTAGCAATCGAGTCAGATGGCCATCTAAGTTCCCGGCTGATCTGACTCGGCGCTAGCATATTATGAAGTTCCGTCGCCTATCGAAAGCGGAACGCTACATAATATACCACTAAGAAAAAGTTTCGTCCCGAAACTTAAGAATAAGGGTCTGACCTTAATTTAGACAAACAACGCGGGGTACTTCTCTTTCATCTCCGCCTCCATCTCCCACGTCGACTCCTCGACTGAATGGTTCTGCCAAAGCACGTGGACCAAGGACATCGACCGATTTCGCAGCACCTTCTCCTTGCGGTCCAAAATTTGAATAGGCTCCTCCGAGTAAGACAAGTCAGTACGTAGCTCCAACTGATCGAAGCTAACCACATGACTTGGATCGTGCACGTATTTTCGAAGTTGTGAAACGTGGAAAACATCGTGCACATCAGCTAAGACAGGAGGTAGTACGATCCGATAAGCAACCGTCGCAACTCGCTCAATGATCTCGAAGGGGCCTACAAATCTCGGGCTCAACTTGCCTTTAACGCCGAACCGCATCACACCGCGCATGGGCGTTACTTTCAGAAACACATGGTCCCCGACCAAGAACTCTAGCGGACGTCGACGAAGATCTGCGTAGCTCTTTTGTCGACTTTGCGCGATGCGGAGTCTATCTCGAATCAAGCGAACCTTTTCGACGGCCTGCTCCACCAGTTCCGATCCAAGCACTTGTCGCTCTCCGACTTCATCCCAGCATATCGGCGAACGGCACTTCCTTCCATAGAGCGCTTCGTATGGAGCCATCTGAATGCTCGACTGATAACTATTGTTATACGCAAACTCTGCAAGCGACAAATGCGTATCCCAACTAGTCTTTAGGTCGATCGCACACAGACGCAATGTATCTTCTAAGATCTGATTGACCCTCTCTGTCTGACCGTCTGTTTGGGGATAGTACGCCGAACTAAAGTTCAGTTTGGTCCCCATCGTCGCTTGGAGGCTCGTCCAGAAACGCGATAGGAATTGCCCGTCTCTGTCGAAATTATAGAGGCCGGTACCCCGTACAGTCGAACAATCTCATCGACGTAGATTTGTGCTAACCGATCGACGCTCCATCCTACTTTAATTACGATGAAGTGAGCCGACTTGGTCAATCTATCAACAATGACCCAAATTGCGTCATTCTCCCGCGGCGTCTTCGAAAATCCCACAATGAAATCTATCGAAATATTGTCCCACTTCCACTCGGGAATGGGGATGTTCTGCAGCTCGCCGCCTGGCCGTTGGTGTTCCGCCTTCACCTGCTGACACGCCATGCATTGCGATACGAACGTAGCCACGTATTTCTTCATGCCGTGCCACCAAAAGTTTATGCGCAAGTCCTTGTACATCTTGGTGCTTCCAGGATGTAACGAGTACTTCGCATAGTACGCCTCCGTCAGAATTTCTTTTCTGAGTTCGACAGTTTCAGGAATGCAGAGCCTTCCTTTTAGTCGCATCGTCCCATCTCCGTCTTCTGTAAAGTCAGTCGCCCTTCCCGCTGAAATCAGCTCGCATATTTTCTTCAGGAATGAGTCGTCCCCCTGTGCGGTCTTTATCTTGCTAAGTAGGCTCGATCCTAACTTCAGTTGAGCTAGGTGCAGGTGTCGATACTCAATTTCGAGTTCGATACCCATCGCTTCAAGGTCTCGCTTTATCTTCTTGTTTATGGCCAGTGTTCCCATAAACATTCTGCTGAGTGCGTCGGCCACCACGTTTCCCTTGCCCGGTGTATACTCGATCGTTAGCTCGTAATCTTTTATGAGTTCGAGCCAACGTCGCTGTCGTAGGTTGAGTTCCCGTTATGTAGATAAGTACTTCAGGCTTTTGTGATCTGTGTAGATTCTGCATGCCACACCATAGAGGTAGTGCCGCCATAACTTCAATGCAAAGACGATCGCCGCCAATTCTAGGTCGTGTGTCGGGTAGTTTTTCTCATGCGGCTTCAACTGCCGTGAAGCATAGGAGATGACTTTGTCTCTCTGCATGAGTACGCACCCAAGGCCAGTTCCCGACGCATCACTGAATATCTGAAAGCCTTCTGGACCGTCTGGAAGTGCAAGGATTGGAGCTGAGACGAGCCGTTGCTTCAACTCTTGGAAGCTGGATTCACAGTCATCGCTCCATTCAAATACTACTCCCTTCTGGGTGAGGCGAGTCAGAGGCGATGCTAGTTTCGAAAAGCTTCGCACGAATCGACGGTAGTAGCCCGCTAAGCCAAGGAAACTCCGAATGTCGCTAGCCGAGGCAGGTCGTTTCTAATCCACCACCGCATCAATCTTCTTTGGGTCCACCGCGACACCTTCGGCAGAGATTACGTGTCCGAGGAATGTCACGCTACTCATCCAGAACTCGCACTTACTCTGCTTGGCGTACAATTTATTTTCACGCAGAATCTGCAGTACCGTCTTCAAATGTTCTGCATGTTCTTCACGATTCTTTGAGTAGACAAGGATATCGTCGATGAATACGACTACAAATTTATCTATTTGAGGTCGGAAGACTCGGTTCCTCAGATCCATAAACGCGGCTGGGGCATTCGTCAAACCGAACGGCATGACGAGGAATTCGTAATGACCATATCGAGTGCGGAATGCAGACTTCGATATGTCGTCGGACTTGATCTTCAATTGATGATAGCCTGAACGAAGATCAATTTTTGAAAATATTGTCGTGCCTTGCAGTTGGTCAAACAAGTCATCGATTCACGGCAAAGGATACTTGTTCCGCACGGTCGCCTTGTTGAGTTCACGATAGTCGATGCATAGCCGCATCGACCCATCCTTCTTCTTCACGAACAATACGAGAGCACCCCACGGAGAGACGCTAGGGCGAATAAATCTGCGGTCTAGCAACTCTTTTAATTGCACCTTTAGCTCCTTCAGTTCTGCTGGAGCCATTCGGTAAGGTGCCTTGGATATCGGCCGTGTATCCGGAAAGGTGTCGATGCTGAATTCAATTTCTCGATCTGGCGGCATCCTGGGCATCTTGTCAGGAAAAACGTCAGGAAAATCTGCCACAACATCAGTCTGTATGTTTGTATTATTCTTTTGCGTGTCTCGAACTGATGCCAAGTATCCTGTGCAGCCGGAACGCAGCATACGCCTTGTCGAGATTGCCGACACCATCATTGCCGTCTTCGAGACCGTACCGCACGAATAGGAGAACTCTGTCTCGCCAGGAAGACGAAACACCACTCTCTTCTCTGTGCACTCTATCGTTGCACGACAAGCGCCCAACCAATCCATGCCCAGGATTACGTCGTAATCTTTGATGTCTAGTACGACGGCATCCAAGGATAGATATCTTCCTCCGATGCAAATATGGCCATCCCTACAAATAAAGTTTGCGGGCATATCGACTCCCGACGGAGTGCTAACGCTAATATTTATATCTAGTGATTGCATGGTTATTTTATTTTCTTTCGCAAAATCAGCAGATATAAAGCTATGCGTCGCACCCGAATCGAATAATACTCGAGCAGGTATATCTTTGTAGAGTAATATACCTGTTACAACCGTATCGGATGCAAGCGCCTCATCCCGAGTTAAGGCATAAACTCGGCCTTGAGCTCCGTGGCGTTGGTTCTGATGGTTGACGGGCACCGCATTCGCGCCTTGCAGTGTTGGCGCTTTACGCGGATTCGGGACGTTCCTCAGTAGGTTATGTTGATTTTGAACTCTCTACGGGCAATACGTTGTTATGTGGCCTACCTCGCCACACTTGAAGCAGGCTTTTGTCAAGCAATCGGTGGTTCGGTGCCCACACCTACCGCATCTACTGCAATGTGGTCCGCCATTGACCCGGTTATCAAATGTGTTCGGACGTTTAGATATTCCCGATCCTCCGACGTCGTTAGGACGCTTGTTGAAGTTGTTGCGAACGACAGGCACGACACTTTGTGACATACGGCCAAAGATTTGCTCGCTATCAAGTGCGGCTTCGTAGGATTCACGATAAGTTCGACATCATTGGTTCAAGACGTCCCTACGCAGTTCTTCGTTGAGGCCTTGCTGAAAACGCTCGCACCATTCTTCTTTGTTAGGCAGGAAGGCGCCGGCAAATTTTGCAAGTTTCGAGAAGCTTGCATCATAATCTTCGACACTCATATTCCCCTGCCTCAACATCATGAACTCATCCGCCTTCTGTCGACGGATGGCGCGAGGAACGTACTGCTCAAGGAAGGCTGTCTTGAACATTTCCCAAGAAATCTTTTTGTTGGAATCGGTTTCACAGATCTCTTATTTCTTCGCCGCCCACCAGTCATGTGCTCGTAGTTATAACTGCAGTGCCGCGCAGGCCACCCTCTGGGACCCTTCGATGCAGAGGAGATCGAACAAGTCCTCCATCTCTGCGAGCCATCCTACTATCACGTCGGGCTCTGCTCGGCCGTTGAACTTCGGCGGATTCATTTTGCGGAACTCCTTCACTTTGAACATGGAAGGAGAGTTCATCATTTGCGGGGAGCCATCTTCCTCCTCGTCTTCTTCTTGATCACCTTGCTTTTCCTCGGGCTCTTCGTCCGTCGTCTTGGTATCGCCCGCCATTCTGCTCACTATCTGAGTCAGGGCATTCATCTGTTTTTGTTGCGCCTCAAATTGGGCTTTGAATTGTGTCTGAAGCTGCTGTTGCTGCAGTTCCATCAACTGTAGCATCTTCTGCATAGTCGTCTCGCTAGGCTCAGTGCTTTTTGTGCTCGACGTACTATCTACAGTTTGGGTTGTTGGGCCGGCGATTTTCTTATCTCGCTTAGTCATTCCTACAAACAATGTAAACCCGTTAGTATTTTTCAAAATATCTACGGGCTTACCTGTATGGAACTTGTATTTCACACAGCATGCCGACAAGCATTCAATCAAGCCATCGCAACGGACATTCCAACAATGAAACATATTTCGAAAAACCGAGGAAACATAACTGGGCTCTGATACCAATTTATCACGCCCCGAGTCGACAAACCGTTCGTCCCCGGTGTTACTTTGCCGATTCGATCATCCTCGCTAAGGCGTGATGCCGCACGAGCCTAGAGTTGCGCTCGTGCAAGACAAGATGACAAGTTCTCAAATGGTTATCTTTTAATTTTTGATATAAATACGCCAAGTCGAAACTTCACAAATCACATCAGAATATAAGGCAAAGTATAGGAAGATAGAAATGTTTTTCATTCATAGCTTGCAACGAAGTGCAAGTCGTAATTTACATTGGATGCCGTTGCGGCTACATTGATTGAAAACATAAAGAGAATACATTCGACAAGTTGCCTGAACTACGCTTGTCGTCCCATACATTCGCCCCTTTATACAAAGCCGTCGACTTGAATTGGCTTCAAAATACTTCAGCATAGGAAGAGCTTCAAAATGCCTCTCCGTACTCCAGCTCCAGTTTAGTTGGGCACGCCCGTCGGACCTGGGGAAATTGGGGGAATGGGATTAGCACACTTGCTAAGTGGACGAGACGAACCCACTCGTCTAAACCGACTCTGATTGTTAGGGTAGGCATGCTTTAGAGTTGTCTTTCTATTAGAACTAAATGAATTCAATTCATATTCGATAGCCATCTTTGAGTAATAAAGCATACAGTGAACCATAGCAGTTTATCATATTTCTTATCACGGCCGTGCTCGTCCCTGCATAAAAACAGAGATAATATTTACACCTGCATAAGACAATAGGTGAGCATGCTACTATCTTATATACGGTCATTGATGTTACACATCACTTGGCGTATTTATATCAAAAATCAAAAGATAACCATTTGAGAACTTGTCATCTTGCCTTGCACGAGCGCAACTCCAGGCTCGTGCGGCATAACGCCTTAGCGAGGACGATCGAATCGACAAAGTAACACCAGGGACGAACGGTTTGTCGACTCGGGGCGTGACAAATGTTACACATCACATGAGACTATCTCAATGGCATTTCGACCCGCTCAGTCTAGGTTGCAAGCCTGACAGACGGTCCGAAATGCATCAGTGCCGAAGCACGATTAATCATTCCCCCTAGGTCGAGTCGATTCTGATGCCCCGGATATCGATTCGAGGAAAATATCAACTTGTGCACAAGCTGTCCATGACCATGCCAATGCGTGAACAGTTTATATATGTAATCAGTTTGTATATCACGGACAGTATTGAACGACATTATCATTTCCCCCAACTCATGCAACGTTTCATTTTCCCCAAGCTGTACTACGATTTAGCGTTCCGTAGGCACCAAATTGTCCGAGGCATCATAACCCACGATCGATGTTTCATAATATTTTGCAGCACGTAAAGTAGTCTATCTTTTTACTAGAACCTTAAACTTTCTGGTTTATGTGATAGACTTGTATTTTCAGAGTAAATTTCTCTAAATCGATACATTTTCCCGAGTTCTTGGACTTAGTGGATTGGCATGCAATTAACTTGGCATCGTTCGATTTGAATGAATTCGAAGCAAGGAATAAGTTTGCGGGACAGAGTAGAAAAGAAGGGACCGAATCACCCACCGATTACTTTGCTTCGTGCCGGTCGTTCAAGCGCTACGCAACGTCAATCCTTAGTTATGCGAGCTCCTGCAATGGCACCAACTCTTTGTTAGAATTCCTTCTTTTTCCCTTGCATCGAAATTTGTAATTGCATCCATGAAAACGACGCGAAAGCACTTCAATCAAGCCCAGCGACAAAGCTCCAAGAAAACCATACAGCGGTCCGGTCCCGTCGAAGGGACTCTTATAGAGAGCTCACTCGCCGAGACGCAGCCCGCTGCATCTAGGACTTATTCCAACAGAAATTGTTCCATTAGTTGGATCGATTCTCGTAACTTCCGTCCAAATCGATTTGAATCGATGCCGCAAAGCGTTAACATTTACCAAGCTTAGCGATCGAGTCAGATGGCCATCTAAGTTCCCGACCGATCTGACTCGGCGCTAGCATATTATGAAGTTCCGTTGTCTATCGAAAGCGGGGCGCTACACAAAAAGGAACTAAATAGGCAATTAGACTAAGATGTGAGGATGATATCCAAAGGGCAAGGAGAAGGAATTGAACAATTCATCTAGGTGTGATCATCAATTCTAGGAAGCTCTGCCTCTCCAAGTGAATCATATTGGACCATATCTTTCAATCAAGAGGTAAGAGTGTACCTATGGGGATTTGACAACTATCAAAATTAATAACATTTACCCTAAATTGCATGGCCTAAACTACCCATCGGCAAAATTTGTATAAGGGACTCCTAGTCCTAGTCATTCTCGTAAATTAAATTAATTTCTAATTCGTGAATGAGCATTTCTAGTCGCAGGCTCGCAATAGTACAACTAACTTAAGTACTATCACGAGTTCGCATGATTTGCGAAAACAGACCTGCATGGGCCACCACAAAAACTTGTCATGACCCGCACCTATTTTTTTTTTAAACGGATACGAGACGTGTCCAAGCCAGCCTACGCCGCAGTGTCGGCGGTAGAACGCTGTCACGGCCATGAAGATCAAAATCACAAATAATACTCATTCGCAGAATTATTTTAATTTACAATGAGCACAAGTTTTACATTTGCAGAAAATATAAACTTGTACAAATATAGAATGACTAAAACTCAACTATCTAACTAGTCTCTTAGGCTTTTATCTGCAAGTAATCCTGTCACTCCCCAAGCTAAGTGAATCCACGGCTAACCTGAAAATGTTGATTTCCAGTCAGGAATGGAACGAGCACAATTCACTGAATACAATTTCAAATAAAGAAAATAACCATAAAACAAAGGTTAGACATCAATCATGAGTTTTGAAAATAAACAGTAAATACAGAAAACCAATAGTAAATAAATAGACACCAAATACTTTCCCCAACTGTTAGAAGTACCTTTGATATGTGATCGGTCTCGGGACAATTATGCGACGCTGTCTACACTGTCTAAAGTTACAATATCTACACTGTCTAAAGTTACATTGTCTACACTGTCTAAAGTTACACTGTCTACAGAAAATATTGCAATAAAAAAACACTGTCTACAAAATAATAATCACAAACCACACAGTTTAAATACAATAATAATCACGGTCTATACTGTCTACTTTACAATAATTAAATCAATGTCTACACTGTCTACTTTGCAATAAATAAATCACTGTCTACACTGTCTACACTGTCTAAGGTCAGATCACACATCCTTGGTACTTCTCATTTCCGACTCAACAATTTATAATAGAAAATAATCACATAACCAATGACTAATCAATGAAATATAGTAAAGATCAATATTGAAATGCAGACAATAAACTGTACTCGCCTGTGGTCCTGTGCTGGTGAAACCGATGATCCAAATCACTAAATATGCCCCCAATAGTCAAAACCCGTACAACAGTCCCCGGATGCTGAAATAGACAATACCAATGATCTCAGAATAGTCCAATTAGCTAGGATTGCCTATCCTTAAGTCCAATTCTGGACACAGGGGCAAAACGGTAATTTCGGGCCAAAACGGTATCCGCCGTTGGACCCGTTTTACACCGAAAAGCGTGTCAGAGTCAACGGTCTCTAAAGTTGTCAAACTACATGTTTACGAATCCAGTTTTCTGATACGAACCCAACCGTATGTCCAAAGTTGGATTTCGGCGGGCCGTGCACAAAATCGCCCGTTGAATGGAACCGCGGGGCTTGTAAAACGGTAATTTTATCAACAGTCTCAGAATCGGACCAAACTTGGCATACAGGACCAGAAAAATGATACGGTCCTATTGGCGCAAGTTTTGTCTCGATCTGACGAACGTGCACAAGTAATTGAGAAATTTATAACGTGCACGATACGATAAATTTCGACGAATACGCATCAAATTCGTCGCGCACACGCGACCAATTTGAATTCTGCCAAAGCCCACACGACCACGAAGCCGATACGCAGCTTTCGATGCTTTCGGTTCGCGAACTCGTTGCCCGAATTGGCGGGACACACGTTGTATCGAAGATTTTCAGTTTTGGGACCATGATTTTCGACGTACTTTGAACAGGTTTTACCTGGTAACTGCTGGAGTTAATTTAAAACTAGAAGAAGGGATTTCCTGCCCTACATGTTGTTAATAATTGCCTTCAATTAGATTTTCTAATCAGTTACTGGGTTGCCAATAATTTATCAGTAAACAGGGGAAATCGGGCTACCTATAAACTGTTTCCTGAACCAGTTTTTCCTTGATATTAACATCGTTTTTTCGAATCGATGGATTGATTCACCTCACGACCGAGGGTGGGAACTTTGAGAGGGTTAGGTAGACTCTCTAGAGAATTTCACGAATTCGAAAACGATGTAGTATACAAGAAGGTATAGGGTCGATTAAGGAAGTAACTGGCTGTGTTGAAGAAACGGAGCATTGCTCTGTTCTGCCGATTTTAGCGAGGTGCGACGGCGTCGAGGCGGCCGACGGAGGCTCGTGCAGGTCCAGGGAGGTCGCCCAGCCTCGAATGTAGTCTGGAATGTTGTAATGCCTGTGGTTCGTATTACGTATTTCTGGAATACGTGTACGTATTTATTCTTGTATTGCATGATTTCCTTGCTTAATTTTCTTCCTGGGCTTGGTTTATTCTTGGTTTGGGTTGGCTTGGTTCGGTTTGGGATTGCTCTTGGTTCATAATAAACCAAGGGGTGAACCCCCTACCTACCACCACCACTCATATTTATTACCTATTCTTCTTCTCTCTCTTCATTAATCTCTTCTTCTTCTTCCATTTACTCCCTTCACCTACCAAAGAGGGAGAGAGAGGTCTAGGCAAGTGCAACTTGCTTCCACAAGAGAACCCATTTTTATTGTTCTATTAGCTTCTCCTCATGTTTCTAAGACATATTAGAACTTGTCATTTTCCATTTTGAGGCTTTAATTTTTGTAGATCCAGAAATTAGTTATTTTTGGATTTTGGTGGTTTTGATCTATCAAACTTCTTTGTTTTCAAGTTTTGATGGTTCCATGTGGTAGAGAATTTTATTCTACCCAATTTTGACCTTTAAAAAGTTGGATTTGGACTTATTTTGACCAAGTTATGGACTTTTGAAGCTTTGAGTTCTAACCATGGAGTTCTTGCTGATTTGGAGAAGACAGTGAGCAGTGCGCGAGCATTTTAGCTTACGCCACTGAGTTGCGCGCGCTCTTTAGCACAGCGCAGCCCTTATATGCTACCTTTTGGAAGCGTATGACTTGCATACGCTGCATTGACAAGGAGTCGTATGGACCTTATACGCTGCCTTTTGGAAGCGTATGTCTTGCATATGCTGACCTGAGCGTATGCTGACCTGAGCGTATGCTGACTGAGCGTATGCTGACCTGAGCGTATGCTGACCTGAGCGTATGCTGACTGAGCGTATGCTGACCTGAGCGTATGCTGACTGAGCGTATGCTGACCTGAGCGTATGCTGACCTGAGCGTATGCTGACTGAGCGTATGCTGACTGAGCGTATGCTGACTGAGCGTATGCTGACCTGAGCATAGCTTAGCCTGAGCGTAGCTTGACTTGAGCGTAGCCTGACCTGAGCGTAGCCTGATTACCCTGGATCTTTTATAGCCTTGTATATTGATATTTTATTAGATATTTAACGTCTATTTTATATCCTTACGCCTTTTGTCCTGAACTTGATAATCACGAATTTACTTGATATGTTTGTAATTGATAATTGAGCATGACGTGATAGTGACCCGTAGTGGTGCACTCCTGACATGATAACCTGACATGACCAGATAGTGGCCCGTCGTGGCGCACTCCTGACAAGTACACTTGGCATGATAACCTGACATGATTATCTCGAATAGCTGTTGCGACGGCTACCTGACATGACATGACCTGTATAATTAATCTGGACACCGTGGGCGATTGTGTTTGTATAAATAAACCAGTCCTGTCTTGCATCATGTCTAGGACAGGGACTCCTGAGTACCACGGTTAGGAGTACCTACTAAAATGGACTAAGGCTAATAACTAGATTAATACATTAGTCATGACGAGATTTTCCAGCTACAGGCAATCCCGTTACCTGGGCACGCCTTGGGATCTGTAGCCTGCCGTCGAGTAGGGCACATTTCCAGCACACTGTCATGTGTTGCACCCTTCAAGCTACCTAAGGGTACATTCGTTTCCTGGACGATGTACCCACCTGAATTCAACTCTAATTCTTTTAACCCGGATAACCTGGATGGTCTGAAGGGCTTGTGGCTGTGGAATAATCTCACTGCATCTTGTTAGTAATTAGGCTTGTGACAACCCTAGTTAGTTAAAGTATCAAGCCGTAATTCTTGCTTGGCCGTGAAGAGATTGGACGGAGTCTAACCAGTCTAGTCTTGCCCTGATCCTGTTCCAGATTATTGAATGACCAGAATGTTTGTATTTATTTTACCGATAAATGGTGAGAATTCCAAGTTCTGTTCAGACGAAGGGTTACAAACCCGGTCCTTGTTTGGTTTACGGGTTGTAACCTGGTTATCTGAATAGTTCCATGGTTATCTCGTCGTATATCATCCTGGTGTATTTTTTTATTTTCAGTTCTTACTTTTATTTATATCTTGTGCTGATTGCTGGTTTTGGTTCTTAAGTGAAGCCTCCTTTGTGGCACTTGCTCTTTCTGGAGTCTGACCCAGCTGGTTTTGTGTGGCCAGATTTCGGAGCAGCTCCAGAGGATCTACCGAACTTCCAGCCAGATGGTGGCCACTAGACGGAACCCTGGCTACGAGTGGGTTTTATTTTGCTCTCCCACTCTATTGTAAAAGTATTCTTTTGAGGCGTTTAGCCGACGAGCACCTGTTTAGCTCGATTGCACTTACTTACTGTCTGCCTACGGGCTGTAACATGATTAACAGATCCTAGGGTTGATCATGTATGACTAAACTCTTGCTAGTCTTAACATTTTGTAACGACTAGCTTCATGATCAGCTGAATATGTAATATTTGGGACGCCTTATTATTGTATATTTAATGATCATACATCTTGTGACTTTTACTTACTTGCTTGTGATTGAGACACTAGACTTGTTCATGACCTTAAGAGACTGTTGGCTTGTAGATAAACCCTCATATATCTAGACAGCCGTGACCGTATAGCGAGATGGATTCCATTTCATATACGTAAATGGCTATGTCTGCCCCCACTCTCTAGTATTCTGGTTTTGGGGCGTGACAGGTGTCGTGGCGCGCCTAGGTTTAGGGTTTTTCGCGCTCCCCTCTCGTTTATATACGCGCGGCTTGGAGAAAAACATGCTCGGGTTCGCTGGAAAAAGGATACGCTCGGGTTCGCTGTACTCAAGCTTGGGTTGAGCTGGGAAAGGGATACGCTCGGGTTCGCTGTACTCAAGCTTGGGTTGAGCTGGGTGCGACATACGTGGGTTGGGGGTCCATTGCATGATCCCTACTATTAGCCTATTAGATATATTATATATATCTAATATATATATATCACTATATATATATATATATATATATATATATATATATATATATATATATATATATATATATATATATATATATATATATATATATATATATATATTTATATATATATCTTATACAATATTTTCTTATAAAATCTAAAATAACCCCAATGCTATCTATTTCTAGGTAAACCTTATCTGTACATATGTATATATATATATATATATATATATATAATATATATATATATATATATATATATATATATATATATATATATATATATATATATATATATGACTGTATATATAATAATATTTAATTTGGCAAGATTAATATAATTAATATATATATATATATATATATATAATATATATATATATATATATATATATATATATATATATATATATATATATATACATATATCTTATACAATATTTTCTTATAAAATCTAAAATAACCCCAATGCTATCTATTTCTAGGTAGACCTTATCTGTATATATAATAATATTTAATTTGGCAAGATTAATATAATTAATAACAATAAAATAATACTATGAATATAACAACCTCAATCAAATAATAACAAGTATAACGAATTTCAATAAAACAATAATGGTATATATATATACAACTAGTGCAGTCTAAAAATCCCAATATGTACACGGACCTATTCTATACCAATATTACCGAATATCAACTAATAATGATAATTATAATATTTAACTACGAATATTAGAAAATATTCATTACATAATTAAACGGAATACCACCCACACTCGTACCAAAATACGTCAACATGAATGTCCTCGAACGTCCTGCACGACTACATGGCTTGAGCGCAGTTTGGGTCCAGTCCGGGCTTAAGGTGGTATAACCGATTTTCCTAAAACTCAATAATATAAATAATAAATAAATAAACTTTCGGTCAGTGCTAAGTCGCAACTTGGCTTGATTTTCCTAGTTAGGACATCGCTATGGCTCGGCTTTCCCTATTAGGGCTAACACACTAGTCAAAGCACGCCATTGCATTATCCGTGCCATGATTCATGGTCGCCTTGTATTCCAAAACTCCACTATGGCTAAAATCATCTACCGTAAGATTAACTAAATAATTATTTATAAATAAATCTAAAATCACCATTCCAATAAAATAAATAATAATAGGAAATATTCTAAATTTCTGGGAAGGGCAGCTACACTAGTCCTTCTTTCTTTTCCTTCACACTTTAATAAAAAAGAATTATTTGTTTCCTTGCAACGTTCTTAGATCGATGATGCCTATAGTAGAAAACATATATAAGAAAACCACATGTATGTCGTAATACTAAGAATTTAAAATAGTGAAAGTATAAATGTTTAGTACATCTATGCACGAGAATTGTATAATAAGAGCTTCGTATAAGAAATGGTATGGATGTGGTTACCACTGGATAGTTAGGATGGTTTGGGATCAATGTGTGGCCAATCAGAATAACACTAAATGGAAATTGAGATATCGTGGGAATGAACTATTATACAAGTAGAGAATTGCTTTGCTTTATTTTAGTTTTTGTACAATGCATAATATATTTTATAATAAGTTGTTCACGTATTTGCATGATCATGGACAACTTATGCAACTCATTCAGATAGCAAATTTTTGTGTCAACTAAAGTGACACAACACTTCGTTTCTTTGCTTCTAGTTAAAAGTATTTCGAATTTATGCAGATGATGGAAATTTTAAAAAGGGGTCTTGTAGAAGTATAGAAAAATGGCCCAAAAAGACTTCTTCATGCACTGAAATCTAGTTTTCCGCGTGAAGAGCCTCCACGCTGATATTTAGTTCTCAGTGTGTAAAGCCTCCACATTAAAATTTAGCTTTCAGGGTGGGAAGCTTCCACACTGAAATACAAGTTAAGCGTGGGAAGCTTCCACGTTGAAATGCAAATTAAGCGTGGAAAGCTCTTATGCAAAAAACATAAAATTTCTCGTGGGATTCCCTTCACGCGAAAATGTTTCTTTGTATTATCCAATTAAAGATGGAGAATAACGATAACTTTTACATATCTCGAGGGGCGCAACTTTAAAGAGATTCGTTCAGAATTCTAAGTGGCCTCCATGATTACGTCATCATAATTATGACGATTTGCTTTGATCTTCGTAATTGTCAGACACCTGTCCTGCTGACAGCGTTTCACGCTGGATGTTTGCTGTAGTTACACACGAGAAGACCAACGGCCGCTAAAATGTGTATTTTTTTGCGTCGCCTCTGCGAAAATAAACAAAACAGTGCATGATAGCTTATTTCTGCGTAGAAATCAACAGTCGTCCATTTTTTGCTAATGAGCTATAAATACCTTAGATTTTTGTGCAGCCAAGACATTAGACCAAAGCATCCATACACTCTTTGCCACAACACTCTGCCTCCAACAGCGTTTGCAAGTTTCGGAGTACTTAAGCCAATTTTTCATCTTTGTCGCGGATAGTCAACGGCACAAAGTGATAGAGTGTTGATCGAGCTTTCCACTGTTATACTCTCCAGTTCTCAATTCTTGTTGGAGTTTTGGCCTTTCCTTTAGAAACTTTAGTCCCACATCGGATAGGCCAAAGAGTTTGTATCTCTATATATTAGCTTTGCTATTATTGGAGATGCACATGTAGTGTGGAGGTGCACATAGGCTTGCCATGTGGGGTTATTTTTCTAATAGAAAAAAGGCTAAAATCAACAATAAAAATATTCATGCTTTTTGCTCTTGGAAAATTTATTTCCATAGGAGCTAAGCCCCGTAGAGGCTTAGCGACTCGGACTCGGACTCGGGCTCATGGGCTCATGAGGCGTAATGTGGCATTTTGTTGACGCACTTTGCACTTAGCGTACGCTGGGTTGTGCAGGGTTGCACTGGGTTGTGCTAGGTTGCGCAGTGTGCGCAGTACGTGCAGTACGCGCAGTGTGTGCAGTTCAGTGCGCGCTCGGTCGCGTAAAGTGCAAGGAGCGTTGGGTGTGTGCAGTTGGCAGCAGAACGTGCGTTTGCATGTTCTGGGCGGTTGCTACATGTTCGGGGTGGTTATTACCACGTCACTAACTTTGTGGCAACCGACCAGTTGCTGCAGGGCCTATATAAGGCATCCTCTCTCTCAAGGCTCATTACAGAATAAAAAGAGAAGCCACCAGAAAGTTTACGAAGTGTTCTTTAGCACAAGTAAACTGAGAATTCAGACGTGTTCTTTAATGTACAGTTCTGATCTGCAGCCTTCGAGAGAGAGAGAGAGGAAAGGTGCCGCACCAGCGTTACTTTTGCACGAGAGTTCGTGTCCGTCCGAGGAGTCAGAAGAGCAGAAGTGTTCCAAGTTCTCCGACGAACTTGCTGGTTCCTGGAAGCTGTTCGTGTAGGGCGAATAAAGCTTTGAGCAACTGTGATCATTCACCCCAACAGGAGTTCTTCCATCTTTCGTCAGTCACCTTCTTCGTTGCTGCCAGTAACTCTGATTGTATCTTCTTTTTAGAAGTACTACGATCTGATTGCTGTGATTACGAAATCTTTTTAGATTCTCGTAATATCATAACGATATCTTTTTAGATCTTCGTTATACTTGTGCAACCTTCCTAGAAGTGTTGCGTTGGAACATTATTTTTATAATTGTTTCATATTCTCAGTTTTCCATCGAAAAATTGTGCCCCGACACTAACAATCTCAAAGCTTTATTGCTACGATGGAAAACGTTAATGCTTCACTTCTCAATACTGACTTTTGCAAATTAGAAAGGTTTGATGGAGAGCATTATCAAGTCTGGAAGAGGAAGGTTTTTCTCACTCTTCAACTCAGAGACATGGATCACGTGCTTCTTGAAGATGAACCTACCGTTCCAGATACTGGGTCTGCTGCCGCAATCTCTGCGGCTACTAAACTTCAGGCCAAGTGGAGAAGAGAAAATAGCATTTGCAGGCTGCTTATCCTGAATGCTATGGAGGATTCCCTTGCAGAATCCTATTCTAAGAAGAATATCGCTAGAGACATATGGGAGTCTCTAGAAAAACTCTACGAAGAAGACAAGAACCGCAGTAAAATATTTGTGGTTGAAAAATATCACAAGTGGTTCTTTGAGGACGAAAAGTCTATGCTGCCGCAGGTGAAGGAGTTCCTGAAACTGCGACAGAAGCTGGAAGACGAGGCGATGCCCCTCCCCGACAAGTTTGTTGTTGGAGGGATTGTCTCAAAGCTCCCGCTGGGTGGAGCAAGTTCTATGCAAACATGCATAGAAAAAAGCTTGAGATCAGCCTTGAAGATCTCTTGCAGGAAATATATGTTGAGGACCAGATGCGGGCTCAACTGAAGGTGGACACACTGTCCAAGCAATTGGCTAACGCCAATCTGGTTCAGACCAAAGAACTAAGGGGAAAGCAGGCGGCTTTCCACAGCAAGAAGAAGGACTCTGACAATCTAAAAGTCAAGGGAACTTCTATCAAGAAAAAGAAGCCAAAGTCTCAAATGCCTTGCTTCAAGTGTGGCAAGAAGGGCCACTTTAAGAATGAGTGCAAATCAAAGACTAAGCAATCAGAGCAAGGAGAGCCTAGTAAGGTATCCATGATAATTGATATTATTGCTATGATTGTACAGGTTGATGCGGTAAGGACTGACTCTGACTGGTGGGTAGACACTGGAGCCTCCTGCCATGTCTGCTCCAGTGAGGAGTGGTTCACCACCTATACACCTACTTCTGAAGTGGTTATGATGGCGAACCAGGCACAAGCTAAAGTGCTAGGGATCGGGACGGTGGTGTTGAAGCTGACTTCGGGGAAGTCTCTGACGCTTCAAGGCGTGAAGCACGTACCTGCTATCGCCAAGAACCTGATCTCAGGAGGCCTACTCTGCAAAGCAGGCCTCAGAATGGACATCAATGCTGGCCAGATGGTGATGTCTATCAAAGGAACATATTTCGGAAAAGCTTTTTATACCGAAAGAATGTTCAAAATTCAGCTTGTAAATCAGTCCAATGTAATTAATGTGATTAATGAAGTCACTCAATCTGCTTATACTCTTGAGTTGTGGCATAATAGGCTAGGACATGTTCATTGTAAACGAATAAACAGAATATCTAGTCTAGGACTTATCTCCAAGTGTGGGGTAAGGTAGAGAAATGTGAAGTTTGTGCTCAAACAAAGATCACAAGAAAACCCTTTTCTCGGGTTAATCGAAGTACAAATCTTCTGGAGTTGGTACACTCCAATATCTGTGACTTCAAACAGTTCTCTACAAAGGCCGGGATGAAGTATTTCATAACCTTTATCGATGACTTCTCAAAGTATGCATTCGTCTACTTACTGAAGGCTAAAGATGAAGCATTCGAGAAGTTCAAGGAGTTCAGAGCCGAAGTTGAGCGGCAGACTGGACAACAACTCAAAAGGATAAGAAGTGATCAAGGTGGAGAGTACAGGTCTCATGAATTCGTATCGTTCTGCAAAGAAAATAGAATTTTCAATGAGACTACGGTTCCGTACTCTCCTCAATCAAATGGAGTAGCAGAGAGGAAGAACAGAACGTTAACAGAAATGATTAACTCTATGTTGTTGACTGCTGGACTTTCTAAGTGCTACTGGGGAGAAGCTGCATTGACGGCCACTTTTATTCAAAATAGAGTGCCTCATGCAACTTCAGACGTTACTCCTCATGAACTCTGGTTCAAGGTCAGACCTAACTTGAATGTCATTCGAGTGTGGGGGTGTCTGGCATATGTCAAGCTTCCAGATCTGAAGATTCAGAAGCTTGGGACAAGGACTACTAAGACGATCTTCTTGGGGTATGCCGAGAAGAGTGATGCTCGAAGATTTTTTGATATTGAGTCAAATCATATCATTGAATCTCGCGACGCAGAATATTTTGAAGACAAATTTGCAAGGCACAAAAATATTGTTCTTGCGAATGTTCCGGAGAACAATGAGGGTGCGCAGGTCTTCAATGAAGATGTGGTCCAAGAAGATGTTGTTGTTGAAACAACGGTTGACCCAGATCTCGCTGAGCCGTCAACGAAGCGAGTGAGGAGGCCGAAGGACTTCGGAAGTGACTTTGTCACCTATCATGTGGAAGCAGATCCGCTTACCTATGATGAGGCGATGAAGACCAGAGACGCAGTTTTCTGGAAGGAGGCGATTGACAATGAAATTGATTCCATCACCTCAAATAACACTTGGGTGTTGGTTGATATTCCTGAAGGAGCGAAACCCATCGGATGCAAATGGATCTTTAAGAAGAAGATGAAAGCAGACAAAACTATTGATAAGTTCAAGGCTAGGTTGGTAGCCAAGGGGTTTTCTCAGAAGCAGGAGATTGACTATTTTGACACATATGCTCCAGTAGCCCGGATGACCACCATCAGAATATTGATTGCTCTTGCAGCAATACATAAGATGGTGATACATCAGATGGATGTGAATACGGCTTTTCTAAATGGCGAGCTGACCGAAGAGATTTACATGCAACAGCCAGAGGGATTTGTCATCAGGGGTCTTAAAGACAAAGTCTGCAAGTTGGTGAAATCCTTGTACGGTCTTAAACAGGCTCCCAAGATGTGGCATAAAAAATTTGACAAAGTTATAAGGTCAAATGGTTACATGGTCAGCAATACGGACAAGTGTGTTTACACGAAGTTCGCTGATGAAAGAGGTGTGATCGTTTGTCTGTACGTGGACGACATACTTATCCTAGGTACGGATATTAGCTGTGTCACGGAGACAAATAAGTTCATCTCAAGCAAGCTCAGTATGAAAGACTTGGAGGAAGCTGATATGATCTTAGGGATCAAGATCATCCGGACAGACACTGGACTAGCGCTGTTACAGTCTTATTATATTGAGAAAATGATCACTCGTTATGGGTATCGAGATCTTCCAGGGATCGATACGTCGTACAGGTGTGATCTGAAGCTGAAGCCTAATTCAGGAGAAAGCGTCAGGCAGCTGGAGTATGCAAGCGTAATCGAAAGTTTGATGTATGCTACTAATGCCACAAGGCCTGACATAGCTTTCGTCGTAGGAATGCTGAGTCGTTTCACGAGCAACCCAGGTGCTGAACACTGGAAAGCTGTAAAACGGGTTATGAGATATCTCAAGAAGACTCAGACATATGCACTGTACTACAGCGAAGATCCGCCGGTAGTGGAAGGCTTCAGTGATGCCAGCTGGTGCTCAGAGGTGGAGAGCGAGAGGTCCACAGGTGGATTCATTTTCACAATGGGTGGAGCTGCTATATCGTAGAAGTCGAAGAAGCAGACTATGCTCTCACGGTCATTCATGGAATCGGAGTTCTTTGTACTTGATACCGCAGCCGAGGAAGCAGAATGGCTTCGGGAGCTCATGTATGATCTTCCAATGGTTGGGACGCAAATACCGGCGATACCGATATACTGCGACAACCAGACGACTGCGACGGTGGCATCAAATGACCTCTTCAACAGAAAGAAGAGGACTGTGCGGTTGAAGCACAGGGCAGTACACGATCTTATCAAGAGAGGTGTTATTGCAGTTATTGATATTCGGAGTCAGGAGAACCTGGCGGATCCGTTCACTAAGGGCCTCAAGCGCCAGCTGGTCGATGACACAGCTTATAAAATGGGCTTGAAGGCATTCTGATATTGTATTATTGTATTCCTACCATAAAGTTTTATGCTATTAGTTTAAAGATTTATCTACTAGGCATCTAGCTTTTGGTTCAAGGGAGGACCACTAATCGAAAGAATATCAGGAACAGTGGGTACATATTCTATTGGGCATGGAGAGGTTACGGACCTATAACCACTGTTGTCTACTGTTGTTTTCTGCAGAAAATGGATCATGTGGGAAGGTTGGCTTAATTGCCTTAATGAGTTCTCAGGCAGAGTGAATGTCTGGTGTGCCTTACAGGAGGCACGGTAGAGCAGTACTACAAGGAGTGAAACTCCATGCTACAGTGGGGTGACTCCACAATGAGGTTCCTATATAGAGTGCTGCCCAGTAATAGGATAAAGCCTCGGCTTTGTAGGTCAAGTCATAGCGGCGTAGCACCGCAAATAGGCAGTTAGCCTAATGTTGTATGATAAAAATAAAGAGGGGTGTAGTCAGCACTATAAAGAGGAGGAGTTCCTCATGTTACAGTGGAACGACACCACGATGAGGTACCCTGTTAGGGATAAAGCCTCGGCCTTGCAAGCATGTCGTTGCGGCGTAACACCGCAAGGGAGCCTAAGGCTTCACGCAGGGTAGTTTGGCACTACAAAGAGGCGGTTGCCTCATGCTATAGTAGTATGACACTACGATGAGGTTCCCGGTACGGGGTAAGGCCTCGACTTTAAGCCAAGTCATGGCGGCGTAGCACCGCAAGGGAAACGTAAAGCGCTTCATGCCTTGTCTCTTTATAATGAACTCACCTATAGTGTATGGACAAAGAGATATCAGGCCGTCTCTTGAGGGTAAACTTGTAGACGCCCAAAATTATACACTGAAACCAGGCTGGCACAGGGCCTTTAATGTGTAGCTAGAAGCACATGTAACTAAATTATGTGAGTGGAAAGAATTTCAGCTGTGATGCAGAATTCAAGGCTTAGTCCATTCTTGTATTATAGTTTGATTTTTGATCCATACAGGAAGATTCAAGTCGTCAGCGACATCTCTCCTAATGTATGATGGACAGTTACTGTGGGGAACATTTATACCCATATATAGAGATATGTGGGGGATTGTTGGAGTTTTGGCCTTTCCTTTAGAAACTTTAGTCCCACATCGGATAGGCCAAAGAGTTTGTATCTCTATATATTAGCTTTGCTATTATTGGAGATGCACATATGGTGTGGAGGTGCACATGGGCTTGCCATGTGGGGTTATTTTTCTAATAGAAAAAAGGCTAAAATCAACAATAAAAGCATTCATGCTTTTTGCTCTTGGGAAATTTATTTTCATAGGAGCTAAGTCCCGTAGGGGCTTAGCGACTCGGACTCGGACTCGGACTCGGGCTCATGGGCTCATGAGGCGTAATGTGACGTTTTGTTGGCGCACTTTGCACTTAGCATCGTCGCTAGGCGCATAGTGCGCTTTAGTTGCGCTCGTTGCGCGAGCCACTTGCGCAGCCACGTTGCGCAAGCCCAGTTGCGCATGTCCAGGTGCGCAAGCCCAGTTGCGCTGCTCAGGTGCGCGCCCAGGTTGCGCTTGGGTGCGCTGGGTTGCGCTGGGTTGCGCAGGGTTGTGCTGGGTTGCACTGGTTGCGCAGTGTGCACAGTGTACGCAGTGCGTGCAGTACGCGCAGTGTGCGCAGTTCAGTGCGCGCTCGGTCGCACAAAGTGCAAGGAGCGCTGGGTGTGCGCAGTTGGCAGCAGAACGTGCGTTTGCATGTTCTGGGCGGTTGCTACATGTTCGGGGTGGTTATTACCACGTTCCTAACTTTGTGGCAACCGACCAGTTGCTGCAGGGCCTATATAAGGCATCATCTCTCTCAAGGCTCATTACAGAATAAAAAGAGAAGCCACCAGAAAGTTGACGAAGTGTTCTTTAGCACAAGTAAACAGAGAATTCAGACGTGTTCTTTAACACAGTTCTGATCTGCAGCCTTCGAGAGAGAGAGAGGAAAGGCGCCGCACCAGCGTTGCTTTTGCACGGGAGTTCGTGTCCGTCCGAGGAGTCAGAAGAGCAGAAGTGTTCCAAGTTCTCCGACGAACTTGCTGGTTCCTGGAAGCTGTTCGTGTAGGGCGAATAAAGCTTTGAGCAACGGTGATCATTCACCCCAGCAGGAGTTCTTCCATCTTTCGCCAGTCACCTTCTTCGTTGCTGCCAGTAATTCTGATTGTATCTTCTTTTTAGAAGTACTACGATCTGATTGCTGTGATTACGAAATCTTTTTAGATTCTCGTAATATCATAACGATATCTTTTTAGATCTTCATTATACTTGCGCAACCTTCCTAGAAGTGTTGTGTTGGAACATTGTTTTTACAATTGTTTCATATTCTCAGTTTTTTATCGAAAAATTGTGTCCCGGCACTAACAATTCTTTTGTGATATAGAACTACTTTTATATTACAAGTTGTAATAGGATTCTTTCTGTCACAAGTAATAATAATTTTTTTAACCGTAAAGAATCATGGATACTTAACCGTAACAAGTGGTGACTAGGGATTGGACTCCACCCTGGCTTAGGTGTATCAAATAAAGGTTATTTAGCATAAATATCCCAACTAACAAAAGTCCTTTGAAGCTGTACACAACTTCACCTGCCTAAAACCTTCTTTTCCAAAGATGACATTCTCATGGTTTATATCTCACTATCGGATGCCACACGTCTAGAGCACTAATCCAAAAAAGAAAGTGACGACGATGGGGTTGTTCGCCCATCTCGAGCCTTTTTTTATGAATTATTGCAGGAACCCACAATAACAACAACGACCACGTTGCAGGAAACGCAGTTGTAACTTTCAGTCCTCGCCTCTATCTCCATCAAATCAAACCGTAAGCATTTCGACAATCAACAATTCTCTGCATCAACGTATATAGCCCAAACAAATGTAGGTTTCGACCAAACCTGACCTGCCTATCCGTGTCATTATTGCGCAACCCCACACTCGAAAGTGGGTTAGATCTCGTGTTAAGTGGCCAGATTTCAGCAATCTGACTTTGGTTTTCCTCCAAGATCTAACCCTAATTCAAGGTGATCTTATATGTTTTCAAGGAAAAATATATAAGATGAGATGAGACTCTATCCTTAATTAGGAAAAAGCTATTTTACCCGCATGCGGCCAGCCCGTCCGCCTGCATGGTACTTCTCCATTGGCCTCCTCCCCTGTTAACGTGGGGTCCACGTCGGTGTCTGCCAATGGGAGAGTGCTACGTAGCGGACGGACTGGCCCACCCGCGGACCAAATAGTAGGGTTGCCTAAATTATCCTTTAGGATTATTTTGCATAAGGGTATCAGGTTTAGACCTAATTAGACTTTGGGTAATGTGCTTGTCTTTTTTAAACTTTGAGTACCGGATTTGTCCGTTTTAGACTTTGGGTACACGAACTTTTTTATTGACACATTTTTATGACGAAATTAGATTTTTAGTAACGAAGTGAGATGACGAATGTTGGTCACTGAAAAAATTCGGGTACCCAAAGTCTCAAACGAACAAACCCAGTATCCAAAGTCTAATTATGTCTTAAACCTGGTACCCTTATACAAAACAATCATATCCCTTGTATAAACATCTGAGTATGTTAGAGTGGAAGAAGACAATTGTAGTATATAGAAATAAGTCCGACAAGACTTCGAACTTGAATAACATTTTCCTGCTTAGAGCAACTCTACAGACTCAGTGTGACCCTACAAGATGTCGGAGTCGCAGAAAGCGACCCCCAAGACTCGTCTACAATAAAGGTCATGAGACAACTAAAATTTGCTCTAGACAGAATAACCCAATCCTCCGGACTGGTCCTGGTCGGTTAAGTACTAGTATGTGTAGAAGGTTGATGATCAATGTCATTAAGCGATGTCAGCAACAAACCTTTTTTCACTACAGTGGTAAAGAAACAGAAGAATGCAGTAGAGCGTCCAATTAAGAGCCACATCTCGACGACACATCAAAATTGGTCGTCGGACAACAGAGCGACACAGTACTGCATTGTGCGCTCTGATGGTCAGATTGGTGGATGCAGCAGCAGCAGCAGCAGCAGCTCTGGAACAGGAAAGCTACATTTGGTCACACGTCAAATTAGGCGGTTTCCTAAGGAGACAGGCCGATCAGTCTCTCTCTCTTTTTTTTTTCTTTCTAGAGAGATCTTTGTGAAGAATGTGGGGGTCCCGATCAGTACACTCACCTAACGTTTTGAATAGAGATGGAAGGTTTTCCTACTTTACTCCACTATTTTGATTGACGATTGTAACAATCTTAATTTCTGGCTGGTGGGGAAGATGGTTTTTTCAAAGCTGTCTATTCGTTGCGCATAACATGGACGTCTCAGTGTCACGAGGCTCTTACAAAGTCGAAGTACATAGGGGGAGGCATTGTTTTACAAACACAATAGAGAACCAAGTAAAGTTTTAGAACCTTGTTGAGAAAAATAAATTTTAGTAACGTCAGAACTTTGTGAAAGAAAATTCATTCATTTTGTGTTTGGACTTCACATAGGAGCAGAAAAGGAAAATATTTTTCAAAAGAAAAAAATAAATAAAGACAAAACCGTTCTTACATATTTAGCCTTTTCAAATATTAGAAGGAAAAAAATTGATAAAAACTATAATTTTCTATAACCCATGAAAAGTGCAAAGAATTTATTTACTTTTCTTTTCTTTTTTTCCGCAAACCATAGGGGGCCTAAAGAGCCTTCCTATCTCATAAAATTGGAAAATAATCCATCGTTCTCAATATTATTAAATACATCATTTATTGTAATTTTGTATATCTAACAGATAGAATCTACATCTGTATTATTTTCAACAATAAAATAAGAAGGGAATAAAAAGACGAAGAGGAGAGAATCAGTGATTGTGGAAGGAGCCAACTTCAAGGTTCAAATAGTGCAAATGTTTATAACTTCACCCTGATCAATATTTTAATGTTCTCTTTGTGCAAGAATCTAAGTGAATTGCAATAATATAGCTCGCAGCAGAAAGGAAGAGAACAATTTGACCATGTTGCACTTGTATAGGCTATAAAAAGAAGTCTAGGAGACAGTTGTAGACTAAGAAACATACGATTATAAAAAAAACTTTAAAATTGTTGTGAAATCCATTTTGGACACAAAAACTTTGTCTCATTTTGATCCGCGTACAAGTCAATGTGAAGATGAGATCCTGAAGATATTACATCTTCAGAACACTGTACATCTACTTCCGAATACATTTACTGACAACCAGAAGATTGTCAGATCACACGTCCCAGCTGCCAACACGCCAGCTAGGATTGACATCCCCAAAGATGGATGCAATCCGCCGGCAGCAGAAATGGCAATACCTCAATTAAAAAGAGGACGCCCACCAGGTTCGAGAGACAAAGTCCCTCGTAAAAGAAAAAATCCTGGAGAAATTAAGAAGATCCAAACACAGGATGCTGAGCTCAGATCAGCTACCTCTCCCCTCCTAGTTTCCCCTGAAGAGGAACAAACAGGAGAAATATCATTAAATTATGTACGTACTGGAGAGGTACTGAACAGAAAAAGCACAGTCGTCGACGACGATTTTTCGTTCAATATTGCCGTTCACGTCACTGAAAATGACGATGACATCGATCCACGGTCTCTAGCGGAATGTAAACGCAGAGGCGATTGGCCAAAGTGGAACGAGGCAATAGGAGTAGAGCTGGACTCACTCTTGAAACGCGAAGTCTTTGGACCTGTAGTCCAAACACCTGAAGGTGTAAAACCTGTGGGATATAAATGGATCTTCACAAGAAAAAGAAATGAACACAACATAGTTGTGCGCTACAAAGCACGCCTTGTAGCACAAGGTTTCTCCCAGAAACCGGAAATAGATTATGAAGAAACATATTCTCCGGTCATGGATGGAAATACCTTCAGATTCCTGATCAGCCTCTCTTCTCTGAAAAGCCTAGAAATGTAGCTCATGGACGTTGTGACTGCATATCTTTATGGCAATATAGATAAAGATATCTATATGAAACTCCCTGAAGGATATAAAATTTCACCAGAGAAAACAGATAGACCTCGGGACACCTATTCTGTAAGGTTACAAAGATCATTATACGGTCTTAAACAATCAGGAAAAATGTGGTATAACAGACTAAGTGAGTTTCTTGCTACGCAAGGATTTACTAATGATAAAGTCTGCCCGTGTATCTTTATAAAAAGATCGGGAACAGGATTTGTTATAGTCGCCGTTTATGTCGACGACTTAAATCTCATTGGATCTCCTGCAGAGATCACTGAGATATCTGAAAGCCTTAAGACAACTTTTGAAATGAAAGACCTAGGCAAAACAAAGTATTGTCTTGGCTTACAGATCGAACACCTAAAGGGTGGTATCCTGTTACACCAATCTACATATACACGAAGATTACTTAAACAATTCCACATGGATAAATGCCATCCCCTTATTACACCAATGGTCGTTCGATCATTGGACGTAAAGAAGGACCCTTTCCGTCCACTGGAAGAGGGAGAGGAATCATTAGGTCCTGAAGTACCTTACCTAAGTGCCATTGGGGCACTACTCTATCTGGCTAACTGTACGCGTCCTGATATAGCGTTTTCAGTTAACTTATTAGCCAGATACAGTGCAGCGCCCACAAAGCGCCACTGGAATGGAGTGAAGCATCTTCTGCGCTACCTCCAAGGGTCTATAGACCTAGGACTATATTACCCGAATAGCGGGTCTTCCACTTTACTTGGTTATTCAGATGCAGGTTATAGATCAGATCCCCACACAGAGAAATCACAAACTACATTTGTGTTTACTTTCGGTGGTACGGCTATCTCCTGGAGGTCCGTCAAACAGACCAGTGTGGCTATCTCATCCAACCATTCTGAACTCCTGGCAATCCATGAAACAAGCAAGGAGTGTGTTTGGCTTCGCTCCGTCATTCAGCACATTTTGGCATCTACTGGCCTGAAGACTGGTGAACTTGAGCCTACTACCCTTTTTGAAGATAATGCAGCATGCGTAGCTCAACTTCAGAAAGGATACATGAAGAGTGACAAGACGAAGCACATATCCCCCAAATTCTTCTGGACGCACGACCTTCAAGAGAAGGGACAAGTCAAAGTACAACAAATTCAATCTTGTAATAACTTAGCAGATTTGTTTACCAAAACACTGCCACGATGTACTTTTGTAAAGCTTGTAAGAGGAATAGGGATGCGGCAACTAAAAGATCTGCAAGCCTGAAGCTTGTATAGATCAGGGGGAGTAAAACTATAGGATTGTACTCTTTTTCCTTAGGACTGATGGTTTTTCCCACTGGGTTTTCCACAGCCAAGGTTTTAATGAGGCAAACCAAGTTTACTCTGGATCCAGCAGTATCCATCCCATTAGCTTATTGAATCCTGAAGTATTTCATAAGTGGATCCAAGGAAATGGATGAATAAGGGGGAGTGTTATGAAACCCATTTTATTCACCATTATGTCATGAGTTACACATGACCCTTGGGTTATGTAACTCATGACCCTTGGGTGGCCCATTAGCCCTATATATATGGCCCTTGCCATATGATGAAATGTAAGGAATAAAAATACTATTCTACAAGATCTCGTCTCCCTTGGAACAAAAATCAAATTAAAGGAGATTAAAACTTACTTCAACTTGTTTACAAGTCTATGAGAATTCGGAAGAAATAGGAGAGGAAGTTATTGCTCAAGATGGTCGAATATTTTATGACGGTAGATCCATAATATTTTAAGATAGTAATGTTCTTTTGTATGAATAGAATCTTTTGTATGCATAATACATGCCATGAATATTTAGGAGTGAAATTGAAGGTATACTTGGAAATTAGTTGGTGCACGCCATATGGCATGAATTTTAGGAGTGAAATTGAGGGTATATTAGACCACCTCCAAATGGTATGAAATTCAACATGTATATTTAGGATTGAAAATTTCAAGAAAATAGGAGGGGCTTCACATTTTTATTGTTGTGGGAAAGTAGAACCCAATGTCTCCTTTGGAACTAGCTTTACTTTACTGAAAATATTGTTTGAATATTTTGTTTGGACTGTAATCTATTCCTTTTGCTTTCAAAATACGCTCCCACTAGGATTGGAACACCCGTCCACCTAGATGCATGCCTCTCCTCTAACCACTAGGCTAGAGAGTCATTAGCAATAAACTTAAGCAAATTAAGATTCAAATTCATGTCTGAACCAAACATAAAAATTAGAAAATTGAATTTTGTTCGACTACATATTTTCAACCTAACCAATCATGGGTATATGAATATTGAATTCCTTTCTCATGAAAAATGAATGAGAAGTTGCTTCCTAGAAATACAAAATTTTCATCCGAAAGAAATTCCAATGCTAATGTGGAACTCTTAAAAATTGGTATCATATAGGACAAATACATAATAAAAGTGCTCTCCAATACACAAGTCTTTTTTTTTTTTTTGCTGGATAAACCGTGATTTCAGAAGACAATATGAAACTAAGATGTGTAGTGATAGACATTCAACTTCACATCCATATCAACATTTTACATTAAAATATTATAATTTAAAAAATTGAAAGATATTGGATGTATTTAAATTTAACTGAAGGCCCCGGACGGAAGATATCAACATTTTACATTAAAATATTATAATTTAAAAAATTGAAAGATATTGGATGTAATTAATTTAACTGAAGGCTCCAAATGGAAGTCGAGGTTCGAATCCCGGTTTCAGAAGACAATACGAAACAAGATGTGTAGTGATAGACATTCAACTTCACATCCATATCAACATTTTACATTAAATATTATAATTTAAAAAATTGAAAAATATTGGATGTAATTAAATTTAACTGAAGGCTCCAGATGGAAGTCGCAGGTTCGAATCCCCCATTGACATTTACTATATTGTTTCTGGAATCGCTCTCACTGGAATTCGAACTCCTGACCACTCTGGCCGCATGCATCTCTCTTAACCACTAGGCTAGAGTTCATCTGCATAATTTATATATATATATATATAGTTAAGAGAGATGCATGCGGCCTGAGTGGTCAGGAGTTCGAATTCCAGTGAGAGCGATTCCAGAAACAATTTACCTGGTTTCAAATATATATATATATATATATATATATATATATATATATATATATATATATATATATATATAGTCATAACCCGTGCCCATAGGGCATGGTTCATTTAAGGTATTCCCCCTCAAAATCTTGGACCCCCAATTTTAAACGAACAATAATAATTTTGAGGCCCCGATCAAAATATTAAATCCCAACCACTGCTGGATGTGAATTTTCTTTGGATTCCCCATAAAACTCCACTCTCAATAATGTTCATCCACAACCATTATGAGGCCCCCATCAAAATATTAAATTCCAACCATCAAAATATTAAATTTCCATCTTTGGATTCCCCATAAAACCCCCACTCCCAATAATGCTCTTCCCCATAAAATCCCACTCCCAATAATGCTCTTCCCCATAAAACCCCACAACCGTTGATTCACCAAGATTAAATCCCAACCACTCTTTATCTTGGCACAGTCAGCCCTAGGATTCAAAAACCTTTGTGTTTTGTATAATATATATATATATATATATATATATATATATATATATATATATATATATAAGAAAAATGTACAATGGCAAGATATTTTACCTTTGGATGCTTCTTCAACAAAATAAAATAATAATAATAAATGTAAGAGAAATGTTCATTTGTAGGGCATTTTTATGTTAAAACAACATTCCACAAAGCATTTTGTTTGATTTTTTATTATTAGTGTAAATTAGTTAGTTGTTAATATTTTTATTTTATATCAAGAAAAACGTCATATAGTGCGTTTGTTTGAATAATACTCTACCATAGGGTGTTTGTTTAAAAAATATCCTACCATAGGACATTTAATTCTTGTTTCACCATTTTATAAAATTTTATTCTTTCAGCTCACTTTCACACAACTTGGAAATGATTGAATGTTTCCTATGAAAATTTCCGTAAAGAAAAAAAAGGAAACAACAATGTACCACACTTAAAACTTCTATCAAGAGAACTTGAAATGATTGATTATATAGCATTAATTTATGGATTTCGAAAGCTTTGTGCACTCGAGCATCTATCTTCTCAACAACGTTTCCTCGGCGTCGATTATCATATTATCCACGGTTACCTTTGTGTTACTTAGACTTAACTTCCATAGGCCTAGCTTTCTACCAAGGCATCATGAGTTTAGCTTTTGCTAAATAGAGTTAGACAAATTACTTTACTTGGGTGGAACATAGGAGCAGGGCCGGACTTAATAGGAAGCCCATGAGGCAGTTGCCTCGGGCCCAAAATTTTTAAGGACACCAAATTTTTTTAGTATATATATATATATATATATATATATATATATATATATATATATATATATATATATATATATATATATATATATATATATATATATATATATATGGGTCCAGCTGAGTTCTGTATGTGCAGCAGAGCCAATTAGTACTTCAAAGGCCTTTTAATTGGAATACTTGATTAGGATTTGTTACGTTTGTAATTTCTTCCTTGCCGACCGACAATAATTTCATTCCTCCTCCACGTTGTGGACATAGGTGAGTTTTTGAATTTTTTTAATATTTTTTTGATAGTTCTTGATAAGTTCGTTATACTACACATCTATAGACCTTAAAAGTTGCCTCCATGATTAATGCTTGAGTGCTTCTTACCTAATAGTTAATTAGTTACTAATATTATCATAAAAATAACTAAGCAATAATATCACAAATTATCAAAGCAACCACTATTTATTAATTTATATTTTTGTAGGTGAGTTTTATAATTTATTAATATTTTTTTTAATGTTGATGATTAAGTGTGTTCTTTTTTCTTTTTGTAATTTATTAATATATTTTTCCTCCAATGGTATGTTCTAATTGTATAGTTTTTATAGGTTTTAAAAAAAAAAGAGAATACATGTGGTTGACTTCTGGACTAAAAGACCTACTAGAATAAGTCACTTTTTATTAGGTGAGTTTTATAATTTATTAAAATATATTTTCATATAAATTGTTGTTGATTATCTTTATATGTGGTAGACCAATTTATTGAAGAGAAATAATAATTTTGTCATTTAGTTGCAATTTATTGATTATCTTTATATGTCTGGAATATATTTTTTTTTTTTGGCTTGAAACATCTTCAGTTTTATTAATATCTCATTATAGCATATATTCTACCGGATAGTAAATTTTGTTTATTGTGTTTATTTTTTGAATTTTGGGTTGAAAATACATTGCATCAATATAGATAAAAATAATAATATAATATGAACTTTTTTTTTTGAAATCTCACGCACACACACAATTGGTGGGCTCGAACCTTTCTGACCCCTCCGGATGTCCGCTCTAATACCACTAGGCTAGAGAGCTCGAACATATAATATGAACATTAAGCTTTGAGGGTACCACTTTTAGGGTTCGTCTCGGACCTCAAAATTTAAAGTACGGCACTGCATAGGAGTGGCATTAGGATGTTTGAATCCAAATTATGATGGAACAAAAAAAATCCATAGGTGTCTAAACTTCTTAAAAAAAAGCATTCATAATTTTCTTGAAGACATTGTTGATGATGCCATGCATTTATAAAGAAAAGTGTCGAGTAAAGAGTAAAAAATGTCCCTAGTCATAGATTTATTTCAATGTCCCTATATCCTTCTCATGCCTTTGAGCTACCCCTTTTTTTAGCTCAAAAGATATGTTGCTCCACTTTCTTTTCTTACATTCATGATAAGAACCTTAGTGCAATTTGTTGGATCCATGTCATCCTTATTGAAAATGTTCACTTATATTGACATTCTATCAACTCATTGTTGGAGTAAATCTAATATTTGGGCATCTCATTGTCATTCAACATCCTCTAGAAAGGGGTGGTCGAGATGGATGGGAGTTGAGATCTTTTATTTGATGTTGTTACAGTATAAAATCTATAATAATTTTGATGCACATAAATATTATTAGAGAGTATGAAATATTATAATAGTTTTCTTGTTTTAGTGGTCGGTAGTTGAAAATATAGCAATTCCACAGAAAAACGGATTATACTTTTCCGTGAGAGTTAAAAAAAAAAAAAAATCAATGGTTCATATTTGTCCCGCGTGGCCATTAACTATAACTGAAACTTTGTTATTTAATTTTTGTGCCATATTAATGGATCTAATTAATGGGGTGCAAGAATTTATTGATTGGAAGAATACATGACTATGCTTCTCATTGTTGCATTTCAATATTATCTTTAATATGACATAAAAATGATGGCAAATAAATTATGCTAGCAAAAGTTGACTAATATGACACATAAATTATGGACTTTACTTGTCAAGAGTTAACTACCATGCTAGTAAGAGTTGACTAGTATTGCACAAAAATTATGGACTTTATTAGTCCAAGTGGTTGCGTTGATTGAGGTAATTAATAGGTGACACAAAAATTAAATAATAAAATTTTAATAATAATTAGTGACCACGTCAGACAAATCTAAACCATTACTTTCTATTAACGCGCGGCTAAAATTAGTATTTTTTAGATGTCAACTTATATATATATATATATATATATATATATATATATATATATATATATATATATATATATATATATATATATATAATATTGCACAAAAATTATGGACTTTATTAGTCCAAGTGGTTGCGTTGATTGAGGTAATTAATAGGTGACACAAAAATTAAATAATAAAATTTTAATAATAATTAGTGACCACGTCAGACAAATCTAAACCATTACTTTCTATTAACGCGCGGCTAAAATTAGTATTTTTTAGATGTCAACTTATATATATATATATATATATATATATATATATATATATATATATATATATATATATATATATATATATAGGGGAGGGATATTGCACCAAACTTATTGCATCAATTATTGCACCAAACAATCTCAACCACACATTTATTTCAATCATGTGGTTATAAAGCATGCTGACGTGGCAACAACTTTATGGAATGCTTTATAACCACATGATATAAATAAATGTGTGGTTGAGATTGTTTGGTGCAACAATTGATGCAATAAGTTTGGTGCAATATCCCTTCCCATATATATATATATATATATATATATATATATATATATATATATATATATATATATATATATATATATATATATATATATATATTTGGAACCATGTAAATTGTTTCTGAAATCGCTGCCACTGGGATTCGAATTCCTGACCACTCGGACTGTATGCATCTCTCTTAACCACTAGGCTAGAGGTCATCTGCTCAAATTATATATATATGTAAAAAAAAAAAAATTGAAAGAAGGTAATTGTGGCGAACGCTCCCACCGGGAATCGATCTCCTGACCACTCGTACCACATGCCTCACCACTACCACTATATCTGAAAATTGCTGAAATACCCACTTTCGGAGTAGGTGTTTACGAAAAACCCACCCACATGGTGGGTTTTATGAAATATTCAAAATTATATATTTTCACGTTAAATATTTTAAGATTCCCTTTAGATACTCTGTATTTATAAAATTACCATTTTGATAATACCATACCTACCCCTTCGCGCAAATATGTGCAGATAATATAACAAGCGACTTATAATTAACAGCAAGCTACTGGCGATCCCACTTCGCGCAAATATGTGCAGATAATACCATACCTACCCCTACCCGCTGAGCGCTTCTCCCCAAACCCTAGGGTTTGTGTCGCCTACTCTTTCCCCCTCCATTGCCTTCTGCTTCCCCACCTCTCTCGATCCCCCCCTCCTCCGCCACTACACATTATTGCACTCATACCCGCCTCCTGCTCTCCCATGACATAATCGCACCCCTTTTTTGCCCTATCATTAATCACCCTATCATCGATGGAGACAAATATCATTAATCACCCGGCTGAGCGCCTCCTTCCCAAAACCTAGGGTTATTCCACTTGATCCTAGGTTTTGTGCCGACAAACCCCTTCTCTGATCGCCGATCCCCCCCCCCCCTCTCCCCTTCGATTTCGATCGCTGCTACTCTCCCCTCCCTTGAGTTCAAACACGATGAGGTTAGACTATAGGCGACTTCTCCGGGTTTTTTTCCGCTGAGCGCCTCCTTCCCCGTCAATACTGTCGAGCGCCTATATAAGTGCATAGACGGTATGACGACTTACAGAGATGTAATAGAAAAAATGGCTTCTTTGTTCTCTATGCAAGGGCCGACGGACTCTGTGGCCTTATCGACCAGAGATAGTGCTGTTCCCCAACACTGGGCTCACACCGTAGCCATCAAACCTTTCTCTACCCGACGTTTTACAAGACCAATCCTTGCAATGATTCTGGAAAAACTTTGGAAAACACCATCGTCGATCCATGTCCTGGATCTGGATACAGAAGTGGGGACGATTTTAGCGCGTCTGGATAGTGTTGATACCGTCAACAGGGTGCTCTTAGAAGCGCCGTGGAGCATTAATGATGATCTTCTTGCGGTTGAGAGATGCGATCCGAGCAAGTTGCTTGAAGAATATCAGTTCCGCTATGCCGATTTTTGGGTTCAACTCCACAAAATCCTCCCTAAATTTCTGAATCGGTTAGCGGTAATCCGGATTGCTGAAGCTCTTGGAGCACCAAGAAGTTGTTCGCAGGAGGATGAATTACAGTGGGCTACATTTGCTCGTATTAAGATCCTGATAGACATTACTAAACCACTGAAGAAATCTATAACCACTACCATCGACGGATCGACGATCGGTCAGGTCAAAGTTAAATATGAGCGACTCCCGCGGATGTGTCTATTCTGTGCCAGGGTGGGCCATACCTTCTCCACGTGCAGTGAGAGAGAATCATTCTCCTCCTTAATTGGAGACGACTGGTCGACAGAGGAGAGATCTCGAATTGAAGAACTATTGAAACCTAGAGTTAGAGAGGAGGATTTCTTGGCTGATATCCAACGTCAAATCGCACGACGACGTATCCCAGATTCGACTAAACACACACCACCACATTCTCACCACCCTGTCCCTTGCCCAAATTCGGATGCAAGTCCCAATTTTTCAGAACCCCCCTCCCCCACTCCTTTCTCAAATATATGATTCAGCCGATAATCAAAACTGTCAACTTGAAGTTTATATCCCCCTCATAGAAGGGTAGGCGCTACCAATCAGGCAGCGAAGGTCAGTTTTTCCAAGGATAAACTTCTAGTGACAGAGCCCCAAGGAGTGCCTCAACAAAAATTGGTCCAAAGGAACTTGTCCCCCGATAAGTACTATGGAGTTGTGGCACAGTTTGAGCTGCAACAGAAGTTTATCAATCTCAAGCAGGCCGGCAAGACAGTAGATGCTTATACAGCGGAGTTCTGCATATTGAGTAGGTTTGCCCCAGAGATGGTAGCAACGGAGCGCCAGAGGGCGATAAGGTTCCAGCAAGGGTTTCATCTTGAGCTCTTGCAATTGATAGAGGGGCACAATTATCAGACTTTCGACGAAGTGTTGACGGCAACTCGAAGGCATGAGATCACCATTCAGAGGATCACAGCAAGGACTGGGGGTCAGAAGAGATATCACAGTCAGATTGAATGAGGAGGGGGAGCAGCACCCCGAACAACAGCACCATCTCCTGGCATTCGTATCCACGATGTGGCGATACGAGGGCCAGCACCACCACCCAGGTAGCAGCAGCAGCAACCAAGGAAGAACCAGCAACCCCCAGCGGGCTGCACTTATTGTGGGAAGATGGGGCACACTAGAGATGTGTGTCGGGCATTGAACGGACTGTGTTTGATATGTGGAAATCCAGATCATCGGGTTACCACATGTCCCATGAATTCGAGGTCAGGAGGACCAGTGCAGCAATTTCCTGCTCTGCCAGCACCAGGGGCAGGCCAATATCGAGGACCAGCAGTGGCAGTGAGACCATTGGCCCAGCGTCCCTTAATGCCGCAGGCTCAGATGTATCGGCAGCAGGGACCTCCGATGCAGCAACACCAGCATAAACCACCCCAGCATCATCAAGGAAGGGGCCAGCAGCAGCACCAGGCTAGGCCGCAACATGGGAACCAGCAAGGAGGTCGAGGGCAGGCATTCACTCTGTCCTTGGAGGAGGCATTAGCATCGGAAGATGTTGTGGCAGGTAACATTCTCGTCGTCTCATATCCTGCAGTAGCATTGTTTGATTCGGGAGCATCATATTCATTTATATCTGCACAATTTGCGACACGACTAGGAATGGAGTTCGAGGCATTGCCAGGGAGGTTGAATATACTCACTGGTAATGAGCTCGTAGGAGTTAGTAGAGTTATTCTAGCATGTAGCGTTGTAGTTTGCGGGCATTTCTTACCCGCCCGGTTGATAGAATTTTCTGTTGGAAATTTTGACGTTATCTTAGGCATGGACTGGCTGAAAGACAGTCATGCGACAATAGATTATCGTAGTGGGAGTGTATCTTTTGATATTCCAGGCATGAAGAGATTCACCTTAGTCAGATCAGAGGCAACTCAGCAAGAGCAGGGAGTAATAACGGCAATGGAAGAAGTCCAGGTCCCGAAGGTAGTTGAAGAATTTCTAGATGTATTTCCTGAAGAACTTCCAGGTCTACCACCGGTTAGAGATATTGAGTTCAGCATAGAATTGACACCTGGAACTAAACCGATATCAGATCGGGTTTACAGAATGGCAGATTCGGAGCAGGCCAAGGTATATCAGCACATAGATGAATTGAAGGAGAAGAAGTTCATCCAAGCTAGCATATCACCATAGGCAGCACCAGTGGTACTTATGGGGAAGAAGGATGGATCATCCAGATTGTGCATTGACTACAGAAAGCTTAATGCGGCAACAGTAAAGAACAAGTACCCACTACCCCAGGATCGATGACTTGTTTGATCAGTTGAGCACAGCTAGAGTTTTCTCCAAGATAGATCTTCGTTCAGGGTATCATCAAGTGAAGGTTCGGAAGGAAGATATTCCCAAGACAGCATTCAGGTCGAAGTATGGGCATTATGAATTATTAGTAATGCCGTTTGGCTTGACCAATGCTCCAGCAATATTTATGGATTTGATGAACCGCATCTTTATGCCGTACTTAGATCAGTTTGTCGTGTTTCTCGACGACATTCTCGTATACTCTGCCAGTGAAGAGGAGCATGAAGACCACCTCAGGAAAGTGTTACAGGTTTTGAAAGAGAACCAGTTGTATGCCAAGCTCAGCAAGTGTGAGTTTTGGTCGGATCATATTTCATTTTTGGGTCACATTATATCAGGAGCCGGAGTAGCAGTGGATCCCAAGAAGGTAGAAGCAGTAGAGAGTTGGCCAGTACCCAAGACCGTAGCTGATGTACGGAGTTTCTTGGGATTGGCAGGATATTACAGAAGGTTTGTACCAGATTTTGCAAGACTTTCAACACCCATGACCCGCTTGACACGGAAGGATGTGCCATTTTTCTGGTCGGCAGAATGTCAGACATCATTTGAGACCTTGAAGCAGAAGTTGATATCAGCACCTATTCTTACATTGCCAGTTGGACCCGGAGGTTTTGCAGTATATTGTGATGCGTCAGGTAAAGGACTTGGATGTGTCCTCATACAGCACGGAAAGGTGATAGCATATGCATCTAGGCAGCTTCGGGACCACGAGAAGAATTACCCGACTCATGACTTGGAGTTGGCGGCAGTAGTATTTGCTTTGAAACTATGGAGGTATTACTTATATGGTGATCAAGTGGACATGTACACAGACCATAAAAGTCTGAAGTACATCTTTACTCAGAAGGAGCTGAATATGAGGCAGAGAAGATGGTTAGAGCTGATCAAGGATTATGACGTTGAGCTTCAGTATCATCCAGGCAAGGCTAATGTGGTAGCAGACGCTCTTAGCAGGAGAGGCGGCATATTTATGTTGACAACACAGAAGCACATCTTAGAAGACCTTCAGGAGATGGGCATAGAAGTTATACTTCCTAGTGATGTAGGAGTTCTGGCAAGTCTACAAGTCCAATCTGACTTGGTAGATAGGATCAAGGCAGCTCAGGCACAGGACCCAAGGATTCAGAAGCTTAGGGCAGAATGTGAGTCAGGGCTCAGGAAGGAGATGAAAATTTATGGAGATGGTACACTTAGGTTTGGATCGCGCCTATGCGTGCCTAGTGGAGATATCAGACAGGAAGTTATGACAGAAGCTCACAGTTTTCAGTATTCTATACATCCTGGAGGGACCAAGATGTACCAAGATATCAAGCAACACTTCTGGTGGAACGGAATGAAGAGGGAGATAGCTAGATTTGTTTCCCGTTGCTTGGTATGTCAGCAAGTGAAGGCAGAACAGCAGAGGCCAGCTGGGTTATTGCAACCGCTTCCTATTCTGGAATGGAAGTGGGAGCATATTACAATGGACTTTGTGACCGGTTTATCGAGATCGCCAAGTGGTAAAGATGCTATTTGGGTGATAGTGGACCGGCTTACGAAGGTAGCGCACTTTCTTCCTTTCAGAGTAGGGCAATCTACAGAAAAGTTGGCAGAGTTGTATATACAACAGATAGTCAGGCAGCATGGAGTTCCTGTCAGTATTGTGTCCGATAGAGACACCCGCTTTAAATCATATTTTTGGAAGAGCTTACATCATAGTCTGGGTACCAAGTTGAGATTTAGCACGGCTTACCATCCACAGACGGACGGGCAATCAGAAAGGACAATTCAGACCTTAGAGGACATATTGCGAGCTTGCACTCTCGATTTTGGAGGATCTTGGGAGAGCCACCTGCACTTAGTCGAATTCTCATACAACAACAGTTACCAAGCTAGTATCTAGATGGCGCCATTTGAGGCACTATATGGTAAGAAGTGTAGATCGCCACTAGCATGGGATGATATTGGGGAGAGGAAGATGTTAGGCCCGAAAATGATTGTTCAGACAGTTGAATTGGTCAAGGGAATTAGAGAGCGACTCCGAGTTGCGCAGGATCGGCATCGTCATTGGGCGGACCAGCATCGTAGGCTGCTAGAGTTTTTCGTTGGGGACCACGTATTCTTGCGGATCTCACCTACCCGTGGGGTCATTAGATTTGGCGTTCGCGGGAAGTTGAGTCCACGATACGTAGGACCATTCATTATCCTTGATAGGGTAGGCGATGTTGCTTATCATTTATCCCTTCCACCTTCGTTACGAGAGGTGCATAACGTGTTTCATGTATCTCAATTATGAAGATATGTCTCAGACCCTAGCCATATCCTTGATCATTCTGAGTTGGTTGTTGGTACCAACTTGTCTTACGAGGAGCAGCCGGTGTCTATTTTGGACCGAAGAGAGAAGATACTCAAGAACCGAACAATTAGCCTTGTCCGGGTTGCTTGGGGTCATCACTCATTAGGAGAGTCAACGTGGGAACGTGAGGATGATATCCGATCACGGTATCCACACCTGTTTGACTCACAAGGTATATTTCTTTCCGTGTACCTTGATTGCCTTAACCCCTCATGCTTGTCACCTCATAGATAGAACTACTTGATATCGTAGATTATAGATATGTTATCTGCTAGTTAAACGTTGAAGAATGATTACTTGCTCAAGTTTCTTGTACCTAGATTAGCCTAGTTTTGATATTCCTATCCTGCTTGGGTTTGAAATTCCGAGGACGGAATTTTTTCTAAGGAGGGTAGAGATGTCACTCCTCGTTCCCAGAATGCATATTTTAAATGCATGTACTGCTTAAATGTATTTATTTAATATTTATCATGTATTGTTCTGTATTTAAATTTCTTTAATTTTATTATTAATTAATTTCCTGCAATTTTATTTTTCTGTATTTTACTTTCTGCTTTTATTCTCTGCTTAAGCTTTGCTTTAGGATCGGCCTAGGTTGGTTTATTTTTCGGGTTTAGGATGGTTCATCATGAACCGAACCCAACACCCCATTTAAGCCCCCACCTTTTTTCTCTCTCCTCTTTACTTCTTCTTTATCATTTCACTCTTCTTCTTCTCCTCATAACTCCCTCCACCTACCAAACCCATAGGCAAGTACATCTTGCTTCTACATGAGGACCCATTTTTATGGTTCATTTATCTTCCTCTCGTGATCCTAAGAGAGTTTAGAACTTGGCATTTTGTATTTTGAAGTCTTATTTTTAGTAGATCTAGAAATTCCTTTTTTTTCGGATTTTACTGGTTTGGATCTATCAAACTTTCGTATTTCCAAGTTCTGTTCGTTCCAGATTTTTTTGAGGGTGTGTATACGCCATTCTTGTAATGCCCCGCTCCGTACGGTGCATTATGCTGAGTCGTTGACTCGAAGAGTTGCGTTGACCCGATTATGTATCGATGCAAATCGATACGAGAGTTACGTTGTCCCGAGAAACGTATTGACCCGAGGAACGCATCGAGTAATAACGATGCAAGTGTTAAGTTGTCCCGAGCAACGCATCGAACTAAGTCGATGCGAAGAGTTGCCTTGTCCCGAAAAGAATGCATCGAGTGAATCGATGCGAAGCGCCGCGTTGCCCCGAAGGATGAGTGCGTTGAATCGGCTCGAAGATTCTAAGAAATCGAATCGACCAAGGCGCAAGTCCGAATCGATGAAGTATTGATTTTAGTTGGTTTCGTGTGCAGGTTATACTTTGACGCGAAAATATTAGAGGTCGATCTTCGGCAATATTTAGTAAGGGATCCGCGGAACCAAATCGACGCCTTGCGACGGGTTGAGACTTGGGCACGCTAAGGCAATTCGGACGTATAATTCAACAAGCACGAAGTGCTCGAATGGCTAAGTCAGGAGAGTGGCCGTGCAACAAAGTCAGGAAATCGAGCCGCATCGGTTCGGCGAAACGGCAAAGGCATATCGACTCAAGGTGGGAGGATTGACTTCTTTTTACTCCTTCATTCGATAAGTCAAATATATCATTGTATGCTAAAAGTTAACCTATCGACGCCACGGGCGTGGTCCGATCGGAAGTAAATCATAACGTATGTCGAACACTAAGTTAGTACAATTGAAATGAAACGTGCATCAAATGCACAAGTCGCTACGGAACATTGGATATCGCTAAGGCGAGCGCCTCGGTGCGCAAGCCGCAATAACATGGAATAACTGTACTCGGCGAGTGCCTTAGTGCACGAACCATACCGTGCCTTCGCGCACGAGTTAGAACGGCTAGAACATTGAAAGACAATAGGCGAGCGCCATATCGTGCAAGCCCCGAACATTGAATGCTAAGTTATAGAACATTTGGAATACGGTCGGAACGTGCCTACGTGCACGGGATAATAAAAGATGGCTTCGTTGCGAAAGAATACAGTTGTGGCATGAATGTGGCGGGACTGTCGGATATGACATAATGCCTCGAAAGGTGTTCGAGACCTTCGGGTCGTTCGGTTGACGAGCATTGAGTTGAGGAATGATGCCATGGAAACATTGAAACGAAGAATGAAACGTAAGAACATAGAATTGATAACGGAGAAATGCGAGATGATAATGCGGCATGGTGCCCTTCGAAACGTTTGCCGCATTCGGGCGTTCGTTGAGAACATTGGGGCGTTGTGCCAATTGAAATAGAGATAAGCGAACTTGCTTGGTTGTATAAAATATAAGATTCGTTGCATGGTCAAATGGACTTAAAGACTATTGCCCGTGTACGGGTGTTTCTTCCCTCGAACGTGATCACCAGGGCGCTGGGACCGTTCGGCCTAGGAGGGACTGCAATAATCGGTATTCTTGGTGCACTTCGACTAGACGGGTAGCGACTGGCTAGTGAATGTGATAAGCCACTTACACGAGTACTTCGGGGATCCTCTGATTGTGGTTAGCAACCACAACTGAGTGATTGTCGTCTTACATATTCGATTCGATAAATATAAGTCCATTCTAGCATGACAAGCTAGTGACCTTCATATAGATAAGGGCGATGGGTTTGGAAGTGCAAGGTATGCGTATATCCTGCATGGACGAATTCTGAATAGAGGACACTAATAACATGACAAGGATGGATTACGGCGTATTCACCTTGCGACGACGCAAGGGCGAGTGCGTCGACTTGGTAAGTCGCGCCACGAATCAAACACGAGATTGCTTGTTTGTTGCCTATTCAATTCGATAACATGTTGCTATGATAAATGCTTTACGCTTTCGAAGATGCCATGAAATTGACCCTAAGGAGAACATAGCAAGATCATAAGCTAAGTTGCATGAATCAACATAAAGATTAAAATGTCGGTTTGGAAAGATGATTCTTTGCTTCAGTACATGTGAGGACGAACGTACTGATCCCCCACCAGCTTCATGCAGGGTGCAGGGAATGGATTGCTCGTGGCGAAGCGTTGCTTGAACGCGTTGAGGCTCGAAAATGCCGAAGCGTATTGAAGCGTGCGATCGCTTGACGCTCGGACTCACGACAGGATTGATGCGGCCGAGATATAGAAGGCATGATGTATGGAACGGTGAAATCCTTTGTGGGCAAGAGAGAACCTGAGTGTTGTAGCCAATCTGGCATATATTGTTAGGCTATCGAAAGCCTTGTAATCTGATTTCGAATATCAATAAAGAGATTTGTTTCGTATACTCTGTTTCCTTTCGTCGTTAAATATCGAATCAAAAGATAACCATTTGAGAACTTGTCATCTTGCCTTGCACGAGCGCAACTCCAGGCTCGTGCGGCATCACGCCCCCTGCGAGGACGATGATTCGGGTGATTCCGGGTCGGGGCGTGACAAATTGGTACCAGAGCTCTAGGCTCAATTTCCTCTGGACGCTTGCTTCATTTCAGTTTTAAAAGTTGCCCACCACCAATCGAAATCACTCTTGACTCTACTCGATGCCGCACTGGATGTTCCATACAATAAGTCTAATACTAATCATGTAATTTTGCCGCGTATTGTTTGGAAATTACATGGTGTTAGTTGGAAAAGTCGGAAAAGGTTTGTTGCTGCAAGTGCAACAAGTTGCGAGATATGAATTCGAGAATTTGTTGTCGTAGATGCAACACGTCGTGAATTGTGGTTTGAGATATTCGTTGTTTACAACGAACGATACAAGAAATGTTGGTTGCATCGATACAATGATAGTCGTGGAATGTTGCTGCAGCAATTGCCATGCATTGATTGTAAATGATGCGTTGAAAAGAAAATGAAAGTTGATATTGAATGTGTCGAACGGATTCACATATCGATTTCGAATGTGCGTTGTGAGGAAAAGCGATAAGTCAATATCGAATGTGTTGAACGGATTTGAGCATTGACTTTGAATGTCGGAAATAAAATGTTGCACGGGGTGCAATGCGTATCGAAAATAAATTTTTGCACAAGATGCAACGAAAGAAAATAAAAAGTTATAAATCGAGAAACGAAATCGGTTCGGTTGCGCGCCGAACTGTATTGGCAAATGAATGCATTGGCCGAGTTGCGTCGAATTTTGATTAATCAGAGTTACGATTGTGATCAAGCACGATCACTGCGGAAATCGTGAGTCAGAAAAGATCGTTGGTTTGTAAAGAGTACGTTGCGACGGAAATGACTTGATTTCCGGGTGGTATATGGCATACCACCGGTTCGATGAATGACTCGATTCAGAGTGGTATATACAATACCACTTATGCGATGAATTGCATCGACGTATGGTGAGAATTGCGGAAGGTTTGTCCGCAACGGACGGGATAGCACCGAGACTCGATTGAGAATTTGTACGACGGCATGTTGATGCAAGTGTTCTTCGACGATCGGTTAGAACGGTAAGGCGGGGCTTGTATCATGGAATGATACGTTGAATGAAAATTTATGTGTCGGTCGAATGACGGGAATTAGCGAAATGATTATGCCTTGAGGCAACGATCGGATCGACGGGATAGAAAACTCGAAACGTTGGAATCGAACCGCACGACTTGCGAGTTCGATGAAAATGTTGGACGATACAAATTATAATCGAATCGTACGACTTACGATCCCGATTAAAATGTTAGGCGAGGCGAATCGAATCACATAACTTGCAATTCCGATAGAAATGTTGGGCGAGACGAAATGTAATCGGATCGCACGATGTGCGACTTCGGTAAGAAAGTTGGTTGACGGGAGTAATCGTGCCTAAGAAATAGTTGGTTACGTTACGGCCAAAACTCATTTGAGTACGACTGAAAACACGCGAAACTTAGAGGGCGAGATCGTATGACTTTAGGGTTCGATGTTGGATAATCGGTAACTCAGTTACGCGATCGAAGTATAGCGGGATGCGACAAAATCGGAGAACGAGTCGATGCGTATGGAAAAGTTCGTTGCGAACTTGGATGTATGCGATGCGAACTAAGTTGACGTTGAAACGGATTCAAAGTTGACCCTTACGTTATCGAAATGGATACGGCGTATCGAGATCGATACGTAAGGAAACGTGAGCGATGTGAGAATGCAAAATAGAGTGTGCCTCGTGCTATAGAATTTTGTAAGTAACAATACGAGAAAGAACGGACTGGTTGATCGTGAACTTTGCGATTGATCGAGACGAGACTATAAGTCATCGACGATTGCTCGATGCGTATAGCATCTCGTGTGTCGACCCGCGAATAAGATAGACTCAAATTCGATACGAGTAGATGTTTCGTAAATTGCGGAATCATCGACGGCAGTGCATGACTTGACTCGGAGGATAGTTGCGCATCAAGTTGCGCCGATAGAAATGGTTGTGTCCGAAATTGGGTATTCGTATAGAATCGTCGGAACGTGATTTGGCTCCGAAATAAGATATAGCATGGTTCGTATTAAACTGTCCTTCGTTAATGATCTACAATTATCGAGCGTAGCTTCGGGACAGCTGACCCTAGAAGACTTGACCTCCAAATCAAATTGAATGCTGCAAACCGTAAGATGACCCATGCGATATCGCATATGGGATTGCACCGATAACAAATATAACACGGTGCATGTTGATGATAAGTCTAGGCGATTGCGAGGAACGTGCTATGTACGAGAGGGAATGATAAGGGAATGGCTTACGAGTCATGTCGTTAGATTCGGATTCACCTTGCAATTGAGCTTGCATGAAATCGAAATTATGTTCGATATTGCGAGACGGATAAGTTGGGAATTTGGCTAGTGAATTCCTACTCGTTAGGAAATTGAATGTAATGACGCGTCGTTAAGACATTCGTGTCAAGGCGATCGTTGCCTTGAGCACCATCGCCTTGATGTAAACTTTCGTGTCGGATAGATTGTGGCCTTTGTGCAATGTCAATTTAAACTTGCGTGGAAGGATTTGAGCACGGTGTCTAGGTAAGTCACCTAGCGGACGTAGTCCGAATGTTGATGCTTTTGCAAGTCAACAAAAGAAAACCATGTCGAGATAGGATACGAAGTAAAACATCAGAAATCGTTGGATAGTGACGCCGAGCGCACGGCGTTGCGGAGACTCGTTGTGATCGGATGCGCGACGGCTTTACGCGACGCGTAGAATTGATAGTCCCGATGAAACATACAAAGTGAGAAATACGATTTTTGAATCGCATCATGTGCCTTGATTTTGTTGGATGATCACGCATGTATCAATATGCATGTGCGCTAGAATTGCGAGAATAAGTAATAGAGCCAAGTCCGATTGAGAATACGAGATGGTAAGTGATTGAGAATGAGAAGTTACATGTTAGCATTGTTCCGATATCTTACAACTGAGCTTGGCTGAAATGCGTATATTGGTGGGACGCCTAAAATATGTGTATGATTCCAAACTAAGTTGTACGATCCAAACGATGGTGAGACGAGATCGTGGAACGATCTAATGAAACCCTTGGAAATTTAGTATTGGTTTCGGTTCGGGACGAACCTTGTTTTGAGTGGTATATTCTGTAATGCCCCGCTCCGTACGGTGCATTATGCTGAGTCGTTGACTCGAAGAGTTGCGTTGACCCGATTATGTATCGATGCAAATCGATACGAGAGTTACGTTGTCCCGAGAAACGTATTGACCCGAGGAACGCATCGAGTAATAACGATGCAAGTGTTAAGTTGTCCCGAGCAACGCATCGAACTAAGTCGATGCGAAGAGTTGCCTTGTCCCGAAAAGAATGCATCGAGTGAATCGATGCGAAGCGCCGCGTTGCCCTGAAGGATGAGTGCGTTGAATCGGCTCGAAGATTCTAAGAAATCGAATCGACCAAGGCGCAAGTCCGAATCGATGAAGTATTGATTTTAGTTGGTTTCGTGTGCAGGTTATACTTTGACGCGAAAATATTAGAGGTCGATCTTCGGCAATATTTAGTAAGGGGTCCGCGGAACTAAATCGACGCCTTGCGACGGGTTGAGACTTGGGCATGCTAAGGCAAATCGGACGTATAATTCAACAAGCACGAAGTGCTCGAATGGCTAAGTCAGGAGAGTGGCCGTGCAACAAAGTCAGGGAATCGAGCCGCATCGGTTCGGCGAAACGGCAAAGGCATATCGACTCAAGGTGGGAGGATTGACTTCTTTTTACTCCTTCATTCGATAAGTCAAATATATCATTGTATGCTAAAAGTTAACCTATCGACGCCACGGGCATGGTCCGATCGGAAGTAAATCATAACGTATGTCGAACACTAAGTTAGTACAATTGAAATGAAACGTGCATCAAATGCACAAGTCGCTACGGAACATTGGATATCGCTAAGGCGAGCGCCTCGGTACGCAAGCCGCAATAACATGGGATAACTGTACTCGGCGAGTGCCTTAGTGCACGAACCATACCGTGCCTTCGCGCACGAGTTAGAACGGCTAGAACATTGAAAGACAATAGGCGAGCGCCATATCGTGCAAGCCCCGAACATTGAATGCTAAGTTATAGAACATTTGGAATACGGTCGGAACGTGCCTACGTGCACGGGATAATAAAAGATGGCTTCGTTGCGAAAGAATACAGTTGTGGCATGAATGTGGCGGGACTGTCGGATATGACATAATGCCTCGAAAGGTGTTCGAGACCTTCGGGTCGTTCGGTTGACGAGCATTGAGTTGAGGCATGATGCCATGGAAACATTAAAACGAAGAATGAAACGTAAGAACATAGAATTGATAACGGAGAAATGCGAGATGATAATGCGGCATGGTGCCCTTCGAAACGTTTGCCGCCTTCGGGCGTTCGTTGAGAACATTGGGGCGTTGTGCCAATTGAAATAGAGATAAGCGAACTTGCTTGGTTGTATGAAATATAAGATTCGTTGCATGGTCAAATGGACTTGAAGACTATTGCCCGTGCACGGGTGTTTCTTCCCTCGAACGTGATCACCAGGGCGCTGGGACCGTTCGGCCTAGGAGGGACTGCAATAATCGGTATTCTTGGTGCACCTCGACTAGACGGGTAGCGACTGGCTAGTGAATGTGATAAGCCACTTACACGAGTACTTCGGGGATCCTCTGATTGTGGTTAGCAACCACAACTGAGTGATTGTCGTCTTACATATTCGATTCGATAAATATAAGTCCATTCTAGCTTGACAAGCTAGTGACCTTCATATAGATAAGGGCGATGGGTTTGGAAGTGCAAGGTATGCGTATATCCTGCATGGACGGATTCTGAATAGAGGACACTAATAACATGACAGGGATGGATTACGGCGTATTCACCTTGCGACGACGCAAGGGCGAGTGCGTCGACTTGGTAAGTCGCGCCACGAATCAAATACGAGATTGCTTGTTTGTTGCCTATTCAATTTGATAACATGTTGCTATGATAAATGCTTTACGCTTTCGAAGATGCCATAAAATTGACCCTAAGGAGAACATAGCAAGATCATAAGCTAAGTTGCATGAATCAACATAAAGATTAAAATGTCGGTTTGGAAAGATGATTCTTTGCTTCAGTACATGCGAGGACGAACGTACTGATCCCCTACCAGCTTCATGCAGGGTGCAGGGAATGGATTGCTCGTGGCGAAGCGTTGCTTGAACGCGTTGAGGCTCGGAAATGCCGAAGCGTATTGAAGCGTGCGATCGCTTGACGCTCGGACTCGCGACAGGATTGATGCGGCCGAGATCTAGAAGGCATGATGTATGGAACGGTGAAATCCTTTGTGGGCAAGAGAGAACCTGAGTGTTGTAGCCAATCTGGCATATATTGTTAGGCTATTGAAAGCCTTGTAATCTGATTTCGAATATCAATAAAGAGATTTGTTTCGTATACTCTGTTTCCTTTCGTCGTTAAATATCGAATCAAAAGATAACCATTTGAGAACTTGTCATCTTGCCTTGCACGAGCGCAACTCCAGGCTCGTGCGGCATCACGCCCCCTGCGAGGACGATGATTCGGGTGATTTCGGGTCGGGGCGTGACAATTCTGATCCATGGGAGTTCTATTGTTTGCTTGGGAATGAAGGTTCCATGGGATTTGGAGTTCGGGAGATGTTTTACGCTCACGTTATACGTGCTCGCGTAGCATCAGCCCTTTACGCCCACGTTGTTACGTGTTAGCGTAATATTGAGTCTTTACGCCCACGTTGTTACGTGTTAGCGTAATATGGAGTTTTTATGCCCACGATCACTCGTGTCAGCATGAACATGTTTTTACGCAAGTCTACTTAACTTGGCGTATCCCTTTTTACGCGTATTCATTCAGGCGTAAAAACTTTACTTTTTACGCTCGCAGTGTCTCAGGCGTAAACTTTAATCTTTTGCGTGTAGCTCTTTTTACGCGGGCTCCTTGGCTCGACGTAAAATGAGTTTTACGCTCAGCCTTGCTCCTTTATTTGAGTGTACTTCCTTTACGCCTAACTTTATGTTTTACGCGTACTCTTCTGAGTTTGGCGTAAGGCAAGTTTTACGCAGGCAGGCTTTTACGCAGGCAGGCTTTTTACGTGCGTATTGTTGCCCGAGCGTGAAGCTTGGGCGTAGACTGTCATGGCATAGATCAGCCTTGGCGTAATCTAACCTTGGTGTTCCTATTGCTCTATAATTTATTCATTTAATGTTGGCATGATAATTCTCCTATTATATTCTTACGCCTTTTTGCATGAACTCGATAATCTTGGCATGATAATATTTTAATACATATGGTTGTGTAGAATGTGTCATGTGTCTTGATTGGTTTATGGATACCCAGTATGGCTGGAATTAAACCCTGAGAGTTGTAGACTCGACCCCACGGAATACTAGTTGACTTTCATGCCTTGTCACCATTGATAATGATTGTGACCTTGACTAATAATTGATCATGCGTTCCTAGTTGGAACTAAGAGACTGGCTAGTCGTCTTATTGAACTGAATGAATGAGACACGTTCATATTAATTATGAACTATTGTAAACGACTGGCTGATCCCAAACATTGGCATACAGGCACATGCAGGCTTCAAATTATTTATTTATTTATTTATTTATTTATTTATTTATTTTCCACAAAAAGCAGCATGTGTACTTGATGGTCAAGGCATGATTATTCCGTGGTTAATTTTTGATTGTTGCATTACGCTATGTAAGACCTACAACCTAACCACACGGGTATCGTTGTAGAGTTGTGCATATCGTACCCCGTACGAAAGTACTCATTTGAATGACCATGACCCATGGCATGGGATTTCACTCAACGTAGAGACTATTAAGTTAAATAAAATAATGATTAGGGGTGCAACTCGGGCGGGCTAAACCCAAGCCCGATCGGGTAAACCCGCTAATGGGTTGGGTTAGGGTCGAAGATACTTGGGTTCGGGTTCGAGCTCGGGTTAAAATATTTGAACCCGATCAAAAACCGTGTTGGGCTTGGGTTCATGCGTCGGGTTACCCAAAGAACCCGAAACCTGAAATACATATAATTTATATATATATTTTTCATGCTTCTTAAATAAAAAGTTTAAATCCTAAATTTCTCCACCCAAACTCTTTAACTCCTTATAAAGAATTCTCATTTCAATTTGTATTTTGTAACGATCAAGGCTTGATTGTTATTTGATTATGTGTTTAATATTACTTTTGTTGAAAATTATTTTAAATTTTATATTAGAGTCCAATTAACCCGATGGACCTGACCCAACCCGAGCCCAATCCGCTCCTCCGGGCTTGGTCTTGGGCTTCATATATTGAACCCGAGGTTGGGTCGGACTTGGGCTCGGGCTAGGCTTATGATTCATCGGGTTGGGCTTGGGTTGACCTTAAACCCGACCCAACCCGCCCGAGTTGCACCCCAAATAATGATTGTATGGAGAGAATGGATTCCCGAGTTCTTACATGGCAGCGCTCTTGGGACTAGTAGTGCCCGACAGGCCGGTTGGTCCCCACAGATACTGCAAATCTGCCACACGGGCAGAAAGCGGTATCTGGTTATATTATCTATTGTATATTAATGACGGGCGTCCCGCTGGGACTCGTCTAATTCATGATTGACGCAATTGATTGACTGGGTAAACTAGCATTGCTTGCACATAGTAAGAACTGAGGAACCCCTATTGCATAAATCCAGGATAACTTGGAACTCACAGTAGCAAGCCATAGTAGTTGCATGGCCGTTAAATTGATTTGTTTGTGTAATGTACCTACTCTGTTACCTAACTGAGATGATTAGAATGTCAGGACATGACGGGACAACTTCTGTCCTTGTTTGGTTGGGAGGTTGGTTCGAAGTGTCGTAATGTGATGTGAATCCCAGTAGTCAGCAGAGATCTATTTATTATGTTTTCTATTACTGGTTTTACTCCTCATGTCGTGCTCCCTTGCAGTACTTGCTATTAGAGGTCTAACCTCTCTGGTTTTGCATGGCCAGATTTAGAGCCAGTCCCCGAGGATCCAGCTTACTTCTACCTCCAAGATGGTCAATACTAGAGGGATGATCGCAGGAGGGCTCGAGTGGGTTTCTTACTTCCCCGCTCGTTTTGTTAAATACTTTATACTTTGCCGTTTGGCACCGACATGTTAGTCGGATTGTCTTGTACCTACTTTTGCATAATTGTAACCAAGTCAGGCTGCAGCTGATAACAATTGTGTATACTTACTACATCATCTGGCTGTGTTTTGTAAAGCCAGATATCAAGAACATTTTGACTGAGCGTTTGGGACGTCTTACTGCTTCATCTTACATGTTCTCTATTTCTGTTTCTTGTTTGAATGATTGAGACAATAGATGGGAAGTGACGATAGTAAGACTTTTATGTAGTATGCACCCCCTCGTCTTATTAGACAGCATTGATCGTATTATACGGTATTCATCTACCCGTAATACGTAGCTGGCTGAGTCATTCCCCCGCTCTCCAGTATTCTGGTTCTGGGACGTGACAGAGAGAGAGGGAGAGAGAGATAAAAAATAAAAAATAATATATATATATATATATATATATATATATATATATATATATATATATATATATATATATATATAGAGAGAGAGAGAGAGAGAGAGAGATATTTCAATATTTTTTATTTTTTGAGGGGAAACTGAATTTATTCAAATATTAGGGGAAGGATCACCATAAATGCTGGGTCTCTCATTACAAAGGAGAGTGTTGATATATCCTGGAGGGGTATTGAAGATGGAATTATCAGAGTTCTTGAGAGAGACTTCAATATATGTTAGTTTGTTCGGCTATCTTTACTCCTAGTACCTCTTCTAACTAATATCTTATTACTGATTCTTATTGAAGCATTTATTGGTATACATTGCGTATGTCTAAACTACAACAATCTTTTTCTCATTTTCAATCTGTATCTTCATAAAAATCACCCAACACTTTGATCATAAAAACATGACTCATCTTATAATTTTTTCCCCTAATTTATAAAATATATTTTCCATTACAAATTATTCCGCAAACGCTCCTCCATAGACATATTCAATAATAGTTGAATCTCCAAGGAAAAAAAAAACAATTTAGATAAATCTTGAAAGATAGTACAAAATTGTCACACGAATTATAGCATGTCCGCACGTCATGTTCCAAGAATTTCTTACATCCTCTTCCAAGAATCTAGTTGGATTTGAAGTTTATCCTATCTGAATTTGCGAATCTAAGGTTAGTAATTTACAAAATTGATTCTTGCTCCTACACGGATAAACCAGTTAGAAATAACTAGTGTCATGGCACACGCAAATGCGTGTGCAACGCGTCTCACAATTGTTCACACCCTTTAATGTAGGAAACATAACATAAGATCAATTTTTTTTTTATTAGTATTGTCTGATATGATAGTTGAATATATTAGAAATGTTGATATCATTTTATTTAATTACGAAAATATTCTACCAAACTTAATGAACAGAAATATTTACTTTCACCATATAAAATAACTCACTTGACAAAAATTGCTATAATGAAATGTTATTTGTTAGCCTCTTCGGACAACATCTTCATCAACAGGACTTGACAGGTAACTCTTGCTTACATATAAATGGTCGATAGTCACCGGTATTGACATCATGCATTGTCCTGCAATAAATAAGAAAATCTAAATAGGTTATATGGAAGCAAAGGTAGTCATCAACAGGACTTGACTGGTAACTCTTGCTTACATATAAACAGTCGATAGTCACCGGTATTGACAACTTGCATTGTCCTGCATGAAAGGTTATATGGAAGCAAAGGTAATAAATATGTTTTATTTCATTACTTATTAGACATAAGTAACTCAAGTACCTCATAAGTGATTAGTTTTGTGGGAGCAAATACGTGTCCGGGCACAAATAGAAATATATATAAAATATAGTATACGTGTGACGCGTTGTGCAATTGTTAGTATTATTTGTATAGTAAACATAACGTAAAATATAATTATAATCTAGTGACATTGCACACACAATACATGAGCAATACGTTTTACAAATATTTATACTATTTTATAAAGCAAAAAAACATAACAAAAATAATTGAAAAATTAATATATTTTGATATAACTTTTGATTTTAGAAATGTTGATAGTTGACAAAGAAAGCAATCAAACAAACTTACTAAACACGAAAATCTAATTTAAAAAATTTGTTTGAATATGATTATAAACGATAAGTAACAAACGTTGACAATTTAAATCCTAAACAAATTTGTTTGAATATAATTATTTTAAAAAAATGGATACATAAATAAATAAAAAATTATATTAAATTTATTGCATGTGCAACACATTATTTATTTATTTAAATCAAAATATCTATAATATTTAAATTTGAATTTGGTAGATCGTTATATCAAGATCTGCTAAATATTTTTTTAAATGTGAATAACTCGAATAATATCAAATTGTGAATAATTCGAATAATATTAAATTTTATACTTAAAAATTTTCAAAAATAATATTTGAGAAATTTGAAGCATATTGTTACGTATTTTTATTTTCTTCTCTCCTTTCTATTCTTCATGTGGAAGACAAACCAAAATAAAAAAAACTAAAAAGAGAGAACAGTTAGAAAATTGATCAAAATAAACAAAATTGAAACATATTGGACAAATTTTGTACAATTAATCTTTATAAAAATTTGGAGTACTTTGAACAATAATCATGATATTTATTTCGTTGAATTGTTTAGTGATCTCTCTGAAATAAAATGCATGTGACTATACGAAATAAAAATACTATTCTTTCAAATTTAATTACAACATGTACTGATCGTACAAAAAATTAAATCATGCCTCAGTGGTTGTATTATCTACACAGTATAAGAATCAATCAAAGTTAATTATGTTAGGGATCCCAACGTCACAATAATATATCATTATATTATTTATTGACGCCAAATATATCGTTAATATTAACTATACACAATAAAACATCGTTTCAAATAATTGGCTTACATTCTCAAAATTCGACATGATAACCCAACCTTCAGTGGTTCCTTCATACTTACAAACTCTATTAAATTGCATGTTCAAAAATGCAAGGACTATACCATGATAAATAAATAATACCTGAAGCATTCATGTCAACTTTATTCACAAAGCAATCCTCATTCCCATATCCAAAAGCTATTAAAAATACAAACAAATCTCAGATAGGAGTCATAGTATGTAGCAAAATAAAAAAGGTATATGAAGAAACATGAACACATTCAACCATTTTTTTGTATAAAATAAAGTACTAACCTTGGTTTGGAAGAAACCAGCAAAGAAAAGGAAAGAAGAGCAGGAAAAAAAAGAAAGAGCGGAGGGGACGGAAGAGAGCGGAGGAAAGGAAAGAGAGAGAAGGAGATAGATTGCTGTTATACCACATTTTAGTTAGTTATTAGGAGGTTTAAATGAATAGGTAGCTAAATTACATTTTTGTCCATAAATAATGAAACTTGTAAATAAGAAAGTTTTATTAGAAATATATATTAACCATACCCCTACTATTCCAATTATGTAATAGTATAGATAGTATAGATTAACTAAATGGTGCATGGAGAATGTAGTAGTTGTCATTTTGATGATCGATTTTTTTTTTTTTGATTAATTTGGTATATAAGATTTGTATTTTGATTTAAAGAATGCTTGAACTAATTCCGTTGATATTTTTGGATGAAGATCGATAAAAATAGACATGTGATGGTCACATATCTTATTTTTTATAGTTATTTTGTAATACTTTTTTTTCCGACTCAGAATATTGGTGTTCGAAGAAATAATACATAAAAAAATAGCTTTTGTCGAGTACAAAATGATAGCTCTACAATCAATAATAACCGACGTATCGGCTGGTCATGACAAAAATAACCTTAAAAATAAGACACGTGTCAATTACATGTCAATTTTTAACAATTGTTTATCCAAAATAGCAACGAGACCTAGTTCATACACTCTTTAAATCAAAATCTAAAACTTAAGTACCAAATTAACTAAAAATTAACTAAACAAGTTCTATCACCAAAATAATGACCATAACATTCTTCATGCACCATTTCTAGAATTAATTTCGATAATTAACTCTTTAAATAATTTCGATAATTAACTCTTTAAATTATTGGAAGGTCCCGTCGAAAATGTAGCAGCCTCTTTCAAATATCACGGCCCATCTTACTTTGGGCCACAAGAAAGACACTCCCCTTTCAGCTCTCCTCTCTTTTTCACTAATTTTCCTCCCTTCCGAAAAAAAGCAGCACAGCCCAAGAAAAGAAAAAAAGAAAAGAGCGCAACAGTTAAAAAGAAAAAGAAAAAGAAAAAAAAACACTGCACTGTTTGCATGTGTTCTCCTCCACTGATGCTTTTATTTATTGGGCACGGCTATACACACCCCACACTTGCTAAGGACACCCCATTTATAAAAAAAAAAAAAAAATTTTTTTTTTTCCTATTCTACCCTTGCTGCTGAGCACACCCCCTCCCCTTCCCTTCCCCCCTCCGCCGACCCTCCTCCTCCTCCGACGCGCCGCCGCCTCCTCCCCCGACCCGCCTCCGCCGACCCCCCCCGGACCCGCCTCCTCCTCCTCCTCCTCCTCCTCCTCCCCCCGCTTTCCGATCCCCCCTCCGTCGACCATAAATTGTTGTTAAAACAAAAAAAAAATTAGAAAAAAATTTGGGTGTATTCACGGGTAGGTTCGACCCTGGTTTGTCGAACACACAGAGCAATGTTCGACCCGAGACAGTCGAACTATAGTGTGTACGTTCGACCAGAATATGTCGAACAGAAGATGGCATGTTCGATTATAATATGTTCGACCAGTTTTTGTCGAACACAAGAAGACACGTTCGACCAGTGTTTGTCGAACAGAATAAGACATGTTCGACCAATACTTGTCGAACAGACTATTGTCCGTTCGACAAGTATTTGTCGTGCTTGTCGCAGATTTTTTTTTTTTTTTTGGGGTGTTCTTAGAAAGACTTGGGGGTATATTGGTCTTTTAACATAAAATTTAAGTTATGTGGGGTGTCCTTAGCAGGTCATGGGGTGTGTATAGCCGGCCCCTTATTTATTTTGGTACAAAATTTACTGATCGTCACTCTCTCTCTCTCTCTTTCTTCCCAAACAAGAAGCAATGAATCGTTCAATTCTCCTCCTCTTCCTCTCCATCGCCATTTCTCTCCCTCTCCATTCCCAAGTGGAAGCAGCATCATCTCCCACCGGTAAGCAAGTAGCAAGCAATTTACATATGATCCCTTCAGATTGATAGTTATTTTTTGGGGGTTGGGGTTTTGTTTTGATTCCTCGCTCGCAGGAGCCATTGTCAAACACCTCTCCTCCGTCCTCAAATGGACGAGATCTTCCTCCTCCTCTCCCAAAGCACCCCGTACTGGTACGATGTCTCTCTTCTTCTTCTCGTTCTTACTGGAGTGACTGATTGAGTTTTGCTTGCTAATTAATGGTTATTTTGGGTTTTGGGTTGCAGAGGGGGACTCTCTCCAGTTCGAGAACGGCTACTTCGTGGAGACCCTGGTGGAGGGGAACAAGCTAGGGGTGGTCCCGTACACCGTCCGCGTCTCCTCCCAAGGGGGGGACCTCTTCGCCGTCGATTCCCTCAACAACAACATTGTCAAGATCACCCCTCCCCTCTCCCAATGTAATTAGTTTGCTCCTCCCAACCCCTTTCCGACAATCGTCTGTGGGGGGGATTAGCTAACCTTATTATTCTTTTTTCTACGGCGACGACTAGTCTGGTTGTAAGAGAGGTAGGTAAGAAGACCTAGGAAGCACGGACGGCCCCGAGAATTGGTGCCGTGTAGACATGTATCATTGGACGTGAGGCAGACACTCCAAAATGTAGACATGTATACCGGGCGTGACACTGACACTCCAAAATACACTAGTATACATAAAAATATGTCTCGTGACTGTATCATCATATCCGTGTACCTTTTTTTGCCATATCACCGGTTCTCCAATATCATGTTGTATGTTTCATTTTAGATCATGTTGTTGGACTTGTATGCATGATCGACCTAACGGCCTTAGTCGGTCCGTGTATGCTTTGCCTTATTGTTCGGTTTCGTGCTTTGTAAATTTCAAGTGATTATTCGGTTATTGTTTGTGTGGTCGCTTCCGCATTATGCAGAATAATTGGTATCAGAGCTAAGGGAACCATTGGGATTTTTATTTCTTGGATCTAGGTTAACGGTAGGTGATGACATCGGTCTGCTCCCTGTCTTCATAGATCGAGACTCTTGAAATCGTTTTTTCCAAGTTCCTAGGCAAACTTTGAAATTTTGACGAGTAACAAAATAAATAGTACAAAGTTTGAGGTGAATTTTTTTAATTGAACTCATTGTGGAAGAGAAGGGTTAAGGCTCTACTTGTGAAAGACAAAAGTTTTTAAAGCCGTCGCAGGGAAGAAGTAATAACTTCCAAAAATGACAAAAGATTCATGAGATGGCATGGATCATAGGACATAGAGCACGATTTAGCTTTGTCTGGTGGACGAGCTTATGTATGATGTCATTGAAGAAACTTCTATGACTGGTTTATGGTTGAAGCTGAAGAGCTTGTATATGACAAAATTATTGTGTAACAAGTTGTATATCAAGAAGCAACTCTACAATCTATACATGAAGAAAATGACTCATATTCTTAGTCATTTCAACAGCTTCAAGAAGATTGTTAGTAATCTTATGTGTCTTGAAATCAAGTTAAAGGAGGATAATGCGCTTTTACTTCTTTTTTTCATTTCCAGGATTGTATGATCATCTAGTAAGAATAATTCTCTATGGAAAAAAAGACTCGAGAAGGAAGAGGTAACTACTACTCTTCTTAATCATGAGATTATGAAGATGCCAAATTCTATCGAGGAGTCATCCGGGTTGATCGTTGGGGAAGGAAAAGCTCGAAGAGTAAGAGTAGCCGAGGGAAGTGCAAATCATTCGAACAAGAGAACATATTTTTTGCAAACTGACGGTACATATAAAGAAACAATGTCCGAAGTATAAGCAATGACTAGAGAAGAAGGATAGAGGTGTTGGTTCAAGCGGTCATAATCAAGCCAATGTTGCATAGGAAGTCAAGGAGCCAACATGTGATGTACTTACCGTATATATTGGGAAGAAAATCTCTTTGAGGTGTAGGCTCTTGATTTTGGATGCTCTTACCGTATGTGCTCGAATAGGGAGTGGTCCTACACATATAAGGAGTTCAATAATGGTGTCGAACGATGTCGTTCTTATGTGGAACAATGCGTCTTGCAAGATCATTGGTGTTGGGAACATTAGGATAAAGATGTTTGATGGGATAGTACGAACATTCATGAATGTGAGGCACATTCTTCATTTACAGAAAAAAATTGATCTCTATGCACGTTGGACGTGGTAGGTTGCAAGTTCATTGGCCGAGCCAATCTGCAAAAAATAGTGAATGACAGCCTAGTGGTAATAAGGGGACTTAGATTGTCATCTAACTTGTATCAGTTGGACGGTACCACAGTCGCTGCTGGTGCAACTACTAGTCAGAGAAAAAGATGGAGGATGCTGCAAAACTATGACATTTACGTCAAATCACATGAGTGAGAGGGGTCTACGTGAGCTGCAGAAAAGGGAGTTGCTAAAGATCTGAAGGAGCGCAGATTATAATTTTACAAGTTCTACACGATGGACAAGCAACAGAAGGTTGGCTTCAGGTAGGCAGTTCATAAGACCGAAGGAGTCCTCGACTATATCCACTAGACCTATATGGGCCATCATCGGTTCGTTCCAAGGGAGGTGTCGAGTACTACGTCATCTTTATAGGCGACTTCTTACGGAAGGAATGGATTTGTTTCATTAAATACAAGTCTGAAGTGTTTTCTAGATTCCGAGAGTGAAATACAGCCATGGAGAAACAAAAGGGGAGAACAATGTTGTATTTGCGGACAGACAATGGGGAGAGTGCTCCTCCATGGAGTTTCAAGATAACTGTTGGAAGCATGGCACAATGACAATGGATAGTTCCAGGACGTTTAGAGCAAAACAGGGTAGCGGGCGCATGAACATAACACTTTTAGAGAGCCAGGAGCATGTGCTTGCAGTCCGCTCTTTCGACGACTTCCGGAAAGAAGCAGTTATTAATGTAGTGCTATTGGTCAACATGCCACCATATACATCCATCGATCTTCAGATTCCTAAAGAAGTATGGAGGGGAGTGCCAGTCAACTATGACTCATTGCGGGTGTTGGGGTGTCTGTCTATTCGCTTGTTAATAAGATGGATATAATCAAGTTGGAGTCAGTCAAAGAAACGTGTTTTCTTGGGATTCAAACAGGGAGTCAAAGACTACACGCTGTTGGGTCTAAAGAGCAAAAAGGTGGTCACGAGCCGTGATATGATCTTCGATGAGACTTCCATGTTGAAAGATGTGGAAAAAAGTCTAAGGGAGCTAGTAGTACACTAGGATGCCATGACTCAGTGGAGGTGGAGGTTACAGATACGTACTTTGAAATACCTATACAACCTATTGGTGTGGAGGAGGACAACAATTTATAGAGATGGAAGAGGGGGATTAGCACCATGAGGACCCGCAGAAAATAGTGTTAAGGAGATCATCTCGTACACACATAGCACCAATACTTTAGGGTTTTGGAGATTGTATTTGTTTTAGTCACAAAGTTCGGTGATCCAAGTGATTATAAGAAGGTCATTGGGCAAGAAGATAAAGATAGCTGGATCGTTGCCATGACAGAGGAGATGGAGTTATTTCGGTAGAACAATACCGAAGGACAAAAGAGCTATTGAATGTGAATGTGTATTCAGAAAGAAGGATACTAAGCGGTCCAAGGTACATCTAGTTGCGAAAGAGTACACTTAGAGGGAGAGGATCGACTACAACGAGATATTCTCACCACTAGTCAAGAATACTTCTATTTGGGTATTATTGGTATTGGTAGTTACTCACGATATAGAGTTGGAACAAATGGATGTCAAGACGATGTTTCTGCACGGAGAGTTGGAAGAGAGGATCTTTGTGAGACAACCTGAAGGATTTATGAAGTCTCGGGTTCCTTATGCGAGTGTTGTGGATTCGTTGATGTATGCCATTGTATGCACTTGTCTTGATCTATCGTACGCGGTCAGTTTGGTGAGCTAGTTCATGTCAAATCCAAGGAGGCTTCATTGGAAGGCTGTAAAGTGGATACTGTGGTATCTTAAAGGCTCAAAGGATCTTGTTTTGCTGTTTCACAATCCATAGCATGAACCAAGTCAGTTGCAGGGGTATTTGGATGCTGACTATGCTGGTGATTTGGACAAAAGAATGTCTATTACATGCTATGTATATATGCTTGCAGATTTTTCGATCAGTTGGAAGTCGACACTTCAAAATATAGTGGCGCTTTCCCCTATGGAGTCAGAATACATAACAACAGTCGAGACATCTAAGGAGGCTCTGTGGTTAAGGGGCATGGTTAGTTATTCGGGTTCGAGAAGGTGCAAGTTCATGTGTTTTGCGACAGTGGAAACACGATTCATCCTGCAATACCATAGTCGGACAAAACACATCGACATACTGTATCACAAGACAATGGTGAAATTAAGAGATCTTCTGAAGATTAATGCTAAGCTGAACTCATCAAACATGCTAACCAAGGCGATTTCAGTGGAGAAATTCAAGTCTGCCTTAACTTCTATTCAAGTACTCCCCTTGGAGGAAGGTTCGTGGCCTTGGTAGAAGGTCATGACAGTTTTGTTGTTGTGGAGCAACGACAGTTTCTCGATTCTAGTAAAGATCGTGTTAGTGGCTGTATGTCAGGCTTGGGCAGGATTGGAACTGTGTGGAGTTTCTTGCTTACTAGTTAAAAACTATGTTAGGGGGGGGGGGGGGGGGGGGGTTGGAGGAGGAAGGTTTGCGACCTTGGTAGAAGCTATTGGCAATTTGCAGTTATGGAGCAAAAAGACTGTAGCAATAGCAGTTTCTCGATTCTGGTAAAGACCGTGTCAGTGGTCGTATTTCAGTCTTGGAGATGATTGAAGCAGTGTGGAGTTTCTTGGTTCTAGTTAAAAATTATGTTAGTGGAGAGAAAGACCTAAATAAGAACTAAGGCTTAAAGATGCATGAAGTATCACAACTATCTCATATGGTGGCTAGCAGAACATCTTGCTAGGGTGGAGATTGTTGGATATGAATTATGTTCATAAGGAAGCTGTGGGGGTCGTCCAAGGATTCAGAGAAGCTCACAAAGGATTCAAAATAGCCAAATAAGAAGCAACATTAGCATGGTAGCATACAGCCGGTATATCTTCGACATACTTAAAAGTGTCAAAAATGTGTAGCAAAATTTGAGCGAATTGTCTGCTCATTAAGCATGTCGACAACAATATGGTCGGGTTGGGTTGCTCAGTTTTGTTGCACAGTTCAAATTTAAAATGACTAATTTGATGGTCTTGATTACTCCTGGCTTAGGAAAAGTTACGAGAGATATTAAGTCTCTTTTTGGCTAAGATTTTGCTTTGTTTTTTTGTTGCTTGATGCTATCATTGCTAAGAGCCGGGGCTTTTCCAGGGTTTACTAGAGAGGCCAGTAAAGGGTTAATTAAGAGAGAAGGAGATTGTTGCACTTTGCGGTATTTGCGTGTAACTATTTTGTAAGGTTCTTTTACTTGATTCAATAAAGATTTCTTCCCTTATCCCGTGCACTAGGTCACTCTTGATCGAATCACGTAAATCTTTTGATCTTTGTGTTATTGTTCAGTTTCTTGATTTGTTAATTTCTCGTCATTATTTGGTAATTGTTTGTGTGTGGTCACTTCCGCATTTTGCACAACAGCATGTTTCATTTAGCTAGTGTGCTTAATTATGGTATTCTTTTTCTGAGGTAAGGATAGGATCAAGGATATCCCGACCAAATTCTATTAAGATAAATCAAAGGTAAACCATTGGATACGAGAAGCAAATTCAATGTAAATGCCACAATGTCACATTGAATGCATAGTTAAGCACTATTAAAGATGCTACAATGTCAAATTCATTGTAAATGGAGAAGTATTTGAGGAACGAGAGCAGTGAATATGGCTTTCATATTTAGATGATAGACCACTGTAGCTTCATATTTAGATGATAGACTACCGTAGTTTCATGTTAAGAACATGTAAACTTTCAAGAGAACCATTAAGCATCTTAATTATGTATTCTACACTTCAACAAATTTGATCTTTATGTCACTGATTACAACTCTTACTCCCTTTCCTCTGCCTATTAGTGTTTGATGAATTACTTAAGTGCTAATAAGATTCTGTTGTTTCCACTGGTTATTTGTTAATTTCATCCTTATTGTTTTTTTTTCCTTTTAATTTGATGGAATATTTCTTGCACTCTGGACTTCAGTAGGGTTTAAAGGAAATGGAGTCATATGTTGTTTGTTCGTTGTTCATGTCTGTATGAGATCACAATTAGTACAAACAACAAATTCCCTAAAAAAAGTTATCCCAAATAATTTGAGGAATCCTTTTCTTCCATACAGCACTGCAAAAGGGTCACAAGAGCTGTAACATTAGCAGAAACCATAGGGATTGTAATGTGTATATTCTCTATTTCGTTTTGTTATCACCCTTACTCCACTATTTCTGCTGCTTTCCACGTGAGTGCCTGAATCTCTTTTCATAAAGAATTCTGCAGTTTAGCTAGTTTTGTTAATTACATATCAGTATCTTTTTCTTCCCTCTTCTTTTTTGTTAAATTCCTTGTTGCCTATGTTATAGACTCGAGTTCAAGTCTGAGCACAAGTAGGTTATTATTTACACATCAAGCACTTATTGGTAATAAAATTGTAACTCGATTTGTTATGCATTTCATAGGATATTAGTTTAACTATCATATCATCACGAGGAGGTTATTTAAGATTCTTACTAGCTTCCCTTGTTCTTATGGATGGCACTTGGTGTTGGAGTTTGAAACTGGATGTATGGGTTGCTGTTGCAGATAGCAGGGCAAGGTTAGTTGCTGGGTCGTTTCAAGGATACTCTGGGCATGTAGACGGTAAACCGAGTGATGCTCGTTTTCATCGTCCAAAGGGTGTTACCATGGATGACAAAGGAAATATCTATGTTGCAGATACTACTAATTTGGCTATTCGAAAAATTGGAGAAACAGGTTTACAATCTCAAACATGATTAAGTGAATTTTGATGACGACAACCGGATTGTTATGTCTTTATCATTGTATATCAAATACAACCTATTGATCCATTGCATTCGATTACAGGAGTGACAACTATTGCGGGTGGGAAATCAAATGTTGCAGGATATAGAGATGGGCCCAGCGAGGATGCCATGTTTTCCACTGATTTTGATGTACTATATGTTGCAAGTACCTGTTCTTTGTTAGTTGTTGACAGGGGTAATGCTGCTCTTCGCCAAATTTCTCTTCAGCAAGAAGATTGCGATCAACAGTATAACTCAATCTCAACTTCAGGTTTGGACAATGTTGCTAATGTCTATAAAAAAAAAGTATTTTGTGCTTCAGTTCATTGAATTCATGGGTCATGGTCATCAATAACATATTCAAATAATTGAACATAATTCTTTAGAAGAAAAATGGTCAAAGCAAATATCTTACTCTTTTTCTTTTATACAAAGTGAGAAACTTGTTTTTTTAAGCTCCGTTATCTTAGAACATGTTTTTATGTGAATTTTACTTAATTTCTTTAGTGCATTCTACTTTCACGAATTTGTTTACTTTATGATCACTGTGACCTCATTGATCAAGCTAATTGATAGTGGGCCAACAGTGTATATCAATACACTTTCAACCAAGGCTTCTCTTCTCCCGATCAAGATGAGGCTTCAAGACACTTGCCTTCAGAGAGGAAGAAAGGTGTGTGTGAGGGTTACGATTTCAAATTCCTCTCCCTTCCGGCCCTTGGATCGTTGTTGATTACTGTGGTCAGGGAGCATTGTGCATAGATCTCTCTGTCTCTCACGCCTGCTGTCAGATCTGGTGACTGAGACCGGCTTCTTCTGTGACGACTAGCGTCGATCTAGAGCAACTGCACAGGAATCCTAGAGAACCACCATTAGACAAGAGTTGTTGTTGGGCAGATTGCTGATCTATTCGAGTGCCAGCATACGGCAATAAGTCTGACATTGATTGCAGGCAGACAAAATAAGCGATTATCTTGTCTACAGGCAATTTGTTGTCTCTCTCTTTTTGGTGGTAGTTTAGAGCCTTTCTGCTCTAACTGTTTTATCACTAAAATCAAAATTGGATTATGCTGTGATGTGGAAAGTCAGTTGTCATGTTGTCCAAGTATGTATGTATACCTTTATACTTAGCATCATTCCAAGAAATATAACTTCAAGTGTCAACTAATGATATAGGATCTAGCTTTTCTCACTTTCTTTTTCTTGTAAATACTAAATACCATTCTTATTACTGGAGCATGTTATATATAGGAGAATTTAGTAGCTTACAGTGCCAAGAAAGTAGACTAATTTGCAGGTAACAACCCTCAACTTTTTCCACTTTTGCAACTTGCTATCTTGACGCCAATAATGAAGGATCTAAAAACTGTTTTGCCCTTCTTCTTCCTCAATCCATACCTAATGCTAACCCTATCAAACCTTAATCTTATTTTCCCCATCCATTCCTAACTCTAGCTCTAACAAACCATAACCTAATTTTTGTTTGTTGTGTTACCTTTATCTATCGAAAAGATTGGGATTGCCGTACTAATATTCCTATAATCTCTTTTAAAAGTCGGTTGCTTTTTCTCTTGACAACTTGGGACTTCTTAAGAATGGGATTTCCTTCTAAAATGTCTGTTTTTCAAGGAGCTGTTTAATTATTTCACGGAAACCAATATTGTGATATTTTAGTGGTAATGGTAATTCCTATAATTTATAGGTTGCATCAAGGGTTATTCTAGATTATGTCTTTACCTGGCATTTACTGTTAATTGCTTGTCATAGATTAGCTTAAAAAGACTTTTCATGCTGACTTTTTTATAAAAAAATATGGATGAAATTGAAGACCTGTACGGTTCCTAATAAACAAGTAAGATTGATGTAAAATTGTATATTATGATATTATCTATGACTGGCCCATTCAAGAGATTTCTAGGACGGGTTGAAGAACACTTTTCATAGATTACATTATAATCACAATTTACCTATTTAAAGTACTTTTTGCAACCTATAGGAAATTGACAATACAAACACCAAGCTGTGTTTGAGCATATAATAGGAAAAACATGAAGTTGGAATTAGATATTACGCCCCAATGCATCATATTTGAAAAGGTCAAAATCACAGTTGAGAGTCTTGAGACTATGAAAATATATTGATTCCATCCCCATCTCTTCGTCTGGTATAAAAGAGAGACCCACCACTTGTAGCTCGTGCGTTGATCAGCTCGGACACATGCTGTTTGTTTTAATCTTAGCATATGCATGCACTCTTATTCAGACTAGAGTCACTAGACCGGCCATGATACTGTTTCCCTGATAAGAAGATGAGGCAAGGTGTTGTCCAGTAACCTTACGTTCTGGACTGTCAGGCAAGTCAAAAGGGTAAGATTCCGTTTAATTTGGTCTTAAATGGGAACTCTAGAGGTGGTTGGCGTAGACTATCAACATCTACAATGCTTAAGAACTAAGAGCTTTTGTATCTTTGCAATGTCGAACAATACTATGAGCACGAGTTAGAGCGTGAGCTAGAGTATCCTACCAATTTCACTTCTCTGAAGTAGGAAGGAGATCTCGAGACAGGCGATGGATGCATCAATTGTTCCTTCTCTCCGTCTATGCGTATAAAGTTGCTGAATTTCCTTCTTGTTCTTGACCAAAAAGTATAAGTTGCTTATCTGTTCAACATTGGGCAGTAAGTTGTCTGCTAACTGGCATCTGTAAGAATATATTCCACTAAATGCTACTGACTGATCAGATCTAAAGTCTATCAGCTCATATGCAGTTCGCAAAATGGTATCTGATAGCTCTCTCACTGTAACTTTCACCATGAGTTGGTGGAAAATTTGTTTCATGCACAATTTGAAATTCATCCGAGATATGCCTTTAGATGATGCTGACACAAATCAGTTTTAAATGTTTATATTGCACAGATATTGTGATGGTGTTTGGTGCAGTGTTGGCTGGATATTTCTCATGTCTGCTCCAACATGGATTTGGATCTTCTTTCCACCCTAAAGTGGTACATTTTCTGACCTATTTTCTAAGTTAAGTTATGTTTTGGGTCTTATTAGTTATTACAAGTCTGTATGTACAAGTGTATCTTCTTATTCTGTGGTGTTTATTAAATCATGGAACTAGCGGGTTTTGGATTATACAATTGTCATGAAATTGGAACTTCTCAGTAAGGACAGATATTTGAAGTTCAACTGGTTTACCTTTTCACGTCAGAACATTTAAAGTTCCAGAACACAACTGGACAATAAGAAGCCCTGAGTGCAGAGTTTATGATGTATAGAACAGCACTCGTATATAAACTTCAAAAAGAAGCCTCTCTCTTCTTTTTTTGGGTTTAAGGGGCTTTCAATTGTCAACAAAAATTACGTCCCAGTGCCACAAGGATCCTGCCACAAGGATCCCGCTTATGCAGAGTCTGGGGAGGGTCAACATGTATTCATCTTACCCTCCATATATATGGAGAGGCTGTTTCAGTTAACAAAAACTTAGCTAGTTTATGGGATTGAGCTAGTTTGCTTTACTGCTTGTTATCATTGTTTTCTAGCTGGTCTACTTTAAGTGAGAAATATCTTCATAACTCAGCACACATATCTAACACTTTTGTAACATGCAACTAACTAATCTTGTTTCTACTATCCAGAAGCAGGCCTTCGAGACCACAGACGAAGATCACACTCCTTCAGAGAAATCTAGTCTTATTGTAGAAAGCCTTAAAGAGGAAGAGGGTGCTGGATGGCCATCTTTTGGGAGACTCCTTTCCGATTTATTAAAATTTTCTATGGAAGCACTTGGGAATGTCTTTCTCAACCTCATTCCACAAAGTTTCAGAATTGGTAGATCAAAGGAAGGCCTCACTCCACTCAAGGATAACCTTGTGATGCCCGAGGACAATGTGGAGCCGCCCCTTGTACAGAAGCAAATGAGCTCGACACCTATATCTGAGACTCACCATGCACCAAACATCAGTAATGATCCACCACCGAGGCCCCAGAAGACTACCAAAACACCCAAATACAAGGATCCTTCTCTCTCTGGTAAGCACCGATCATCAAAGAAGCAAGACTATTCAGAATTTTATGGTCCGGGAGAGGGTCCTCAGCTCGGTTCTAAGAGCCAGAAAGATCGAGTCCGACATCGTCACCGTGATAAAAGTGGAGAAGCTAGTTTTGGTGCTGTGGGTTCAGAGCCCAAACCAGTTGAAAAGAAGTCCATGGATTATTCTGATGCTAAATTTGATCATTACAATATCAGAAGCAAATATGGGGCGGATCCTACCTACCGTTACTGAGTAATGTAACTTAATGCCGATGCTAAATTCGATCATTATAATATCAGAATGCAAATATGGAGCGGATCCTACCTACCGTTACTGAGTAATGCAACTTAGTATTTTCTCCAATTACTGGCTTAGTCGGCTCTCCCAATTTTATACATTGGCTATGAGCTGACTTGACTCTGGAAACCTGATGACCTATTTCGCTGAAGATTTTGCTGCATTAGATGAGGTGTTTAGCACCTGATGTTGTTTGTTGTAACATTTAGATGAGTAGAGAGAGTACTGCAAACTGTATAATGCAAGACAGTTGATTGAATCAACTGAACTCTGGAATGTCTGGAACCTTCTTGTTGCAATTTTAATTCTCTTCAAATAGTGTTTGTTTGTCAATTTTTCTAGAACTTCTCTGGTCAATGTGGTTTTCCCGTGTAATTCTTTTTTTTGGAGATTCAGGTCAGTATGCTATGATCCATTAGTCCCACATCTGGTTATATGGAGAATTCGATGTGTTTTGATATAACTTCTGCAGATTCAGATATACAGGGAACATAACATTCCGTCACGGATGGTAGTCCCGGCGTATCAAGCCTATCCGTGCCTCGGATCCTAATAAACTATTCCTGGGAAACCAGCTGCAAGCAAAAAAGTAACACACTATTCCTGGGAAACTAGCTGCAAGCAAAAAAGTTCACTTTTCTTTCCCGTGGAGATGATATTCTCAGAATGTGCACATTTTTGTCATAGTCCTGAGCAGCTGTAAATTATCATTTGTCACCACCACCCGTGCTAGCGCACTCCGGTGCACACACACCACCCACTCGTGCACACACTAACACCTTTCAGTTCATGATCAATTCCATATATCTATATTTCATTCTCTCATGTGTGTTTAAACTTTGTGATATTACTCCCATGTGAACATTGAACTCATAGACGTCTCTTATCCCAGAAAGTGGTATCATTCTCTCCTAAGGTGGAGTTTATGAGTATCTCTATACGGTAGTCCGAGTGCGGGACGCAAGGTTGGAGGAACTATACGAATTGGCTTCAAATGTGAGTTTCGTGGTCGGTTAGTAAGACGTTGGGGTTGACTCCTAGTAGTGTTGCTATTTTGTGAACACTGTGTTCGAATGCCGGTTGAACTATGTGTTCGCACGAATAGAAATAACAATATGTTAGATCTTCTGGTTACTTGGATTCATCCATATACGAGCTAAGGTGAATTGTATTGTATCTTATATCCGATTGAACGCTCAAAGTAGTTTGCATTTTGTGATAGTATAAATGAGTTGATTATAAAGTTTAATGTCACATAGGATAAAAAGTGAGATGATTTACACCCCGCGGACGCTCTATGTAGACGTGCTGATATGAATCATCTTGAACGCTTAACCGATGCAAAGTTACAATCCAACATTTCCCACATCCAGAATTATAATTACTTGATTCCGGATGAATCTTCATGATTTCTGAATCTTTTTTTTTTCCTGCTTTGTACTAATATATAGATTTTCAGTAGAACACACAGGAAAAGGGTAAGTGCATATAAACCCTTCTTAGATGTGAGAAAAATGCAATTAAAGACTCATAGTTTGAAAAGAATCCTGCATTTTTATTTTTGCTCAGTTTGCACCCCGCCGTTAACAGCCGTTAAAATACGTCTAAAAAGACGATTGTACCTCTCCCCCCTCTCTCCCGTGGTGGGGGCGGGTCGAGGGTGCTGGACGGCGGTGGGAGGAGGGGGGAGGGGGGGGGGGGGGGGGGGGGGGGGATGGCATCATAGGGAGAGGGGGGTGCTGGTAGGGGGGTGTGGGGGAGTATTTTAGGTAGTTTTTATATTTTTTTAAAAAGTCATTAATAGCCATTTCTAACAGCTAATAGACGGTAGGGTCTTTTTTGCTCACACGGACAGTCTAAGGAGGGGTCAATTGCATTAGTTTTCTATCGAGTCTTATTTTGCTAACGAGACAAATCTAAGAAGAGTTTATATGCACTTTACCCCACAGGAAAATACAAACATAGTGCTTGGTTGTCAGAGTGCACAACTTGGTTGAGGAATTCAGGAATTAGGTATGGTTGTTTTTCTCTCCCAGGAATTATAGCTCGTTCCTTGATTCTTGTGTTCCCAAATCCCTCATCCAAATGATCCGGAAAAGAATCAATTCTGATTATTGAATTACTCATTGTAGCAACAATTATCACTGGAAAAATTTTTTTACCAAATTCAAATGATGGCAAGTATAAATTTCCAATGCTAAACCAAGAACTACAATCAAACATAATTTCAGGGGCTCCTGAAATGAAATCACCACCTCAAATTTTCTTGCCCACTCCCCAGCAGCAGCAGCAGGCACCAGACGAACAAGACTTGACAGCATCCCTGATGTCCTCATACACTAGAGCGCTTTCAAGGAACCCCATCACCCTCTCCAGCTCCCTATCCTTAACATCCCCGACTGAATGGCGCGATGGGGACCGCGTTCTCCGGCTGCAGCGCGTAGCTGTTCGGGTTGTCGTCGACGATCAGCACGCGCCCCAGGTCCCTCCCCCGGTCCGACAGGTCCTTCACCAGCCTGCCCCCCACCTCCCTGCACGAGTCCCGGTACAGGCTGTGCGCTATCAGGGCCCCCTCGGGGTCGAGCGCGTCGAGCACGAGGGACGCGTACTCCCTCACCCCGGCGGTGAACACGACCACCTCGAAGCGCTCGGTGGCCCTCCTGAGGAAGCGGTCCACCCCGGGGCGCTTGGAGACGTAGAAGGGGACCTCGTGGTTGTCGATCTTGGGGTAGACGATGAAGTCGTAGGCGGCATTGTCGGGAGGGGATTTGGGTTTGGAGTGGACTAGAGTTTCGTCGAGGTCGAGGAAGAGGGTGGGTTTGGAGGGGGAGAGGGGGGAGGGAGGGGGGAGAGGGGTAGGGGGTTGGTGGAGGGAGATGGGGAGGGGGAGGGGGAGGGGGAGGGTGGTTAGTTTGCGGAAGCCGTGGCGGCGGTGGGAGCTGAGGTTGGAGGGGGAGAGGAGGGAGAAGAGGCCGAGGAGGCGGCGGCGGCACGAGCGGAGGGAAGCGGCGATGGGGGAGGAGGGCTTCTTCGGGCGGCGGCGGACGGCTTTCAGGGACTTGGTGGGCGTTTTCTTGAACTTGGGCAACATTTTTGGGGGGTTGGATGGATGATGGGGGATGGGGAGAGTGGAGGGAGAGGGATAATTTGAACGTTTGGTTTGCAACGGTCGGAAATGTATTTTTTTGTCATATCTTTTGTTTATTTCTGGACGAGTGTGTTTTTTTTTTCTTTCTGAACGTGAGCTGGATTTTGAATGAGATTGGCTGGAATTTGATTTATTTGTAGCTAAATAAAAGCCAAATACAGAAGGGACAGAATTGAGTAAAGGGTTGGAACTTGTAACTAATAAAAATTATTGACAGAGCTTGCGTTTGAATACTATATTATCTTTGGAGGGGTGGGATGCATGCTCTCTCTCCAATAAATAACCGAGATAAATTTGTGTTGATGTTAAAATGGTTGGGAATAGAGCCTGGACACAACAAGATAATACGTTTCCGATCGATCGATGGAAGAAGACCCTTGAGAACTGAACTAAATCATAGAAAACTGCAAACACACAAATACAATAATATTTGCACGTACAGTCGACACAATCGCAAACACAAAGACTTTTAACGTAGAAATCCAATGCGAAAAAAACTACTGAATGATAGAAGTCCAACAAGAAAAAACTCCGCTACTGGATTAAAAGAATACAACAGACTCCTCTACAACTTCTACCATTGAACCTCCAATAGATGAGCCACAGCTACTCAATAAACGAAAATAAATATAACGGAAGGAAATACGAGTTACTGAAGAATGAGAATCACGACGACGATCTGATCTGATATGGGTCTCCTCGAATGATCTTCTTTGAATCTTGTGAAGAATCTCCAAATCACCCTCGCACTTTTTCTTTGATAGTTGTTCAAGCTCCTGCCAATTGTTCTAGCACGTTTGGGACTTTTGAAATTGAATCAATCCTTAAAACTTCCACAAAAGAACCAAATTTGAGCGTCCAAATTTGGACAAAACAGCAGCAGTCGCACAAGAGTTGTTAGCATATCGGTTCCTGTGCATATTTTTCATTGCTGCTCTCGGCCAAAATCGGTATGCTGGCAGCGTACCGGTCGACTAGATCAATAGCTCAGGGCCAAAATCGATGCCAACATAATAGACCATTGCACTGGCTGTTCCTTCTTGGCTGCACTTGACTCCGTTTCGAGCCACCATCGAACCACAACTTATTCCGAGCTTCATCAATACATAAGATGTGCTCGTCATCTTCCAGTAAATTCTTAGTAAGCATAACAATCCCATTGTCGTTCGTATGTACCTTCTCAAGTTTAGCGTCTTTCGCCTTCGCCTTCAACACGTTTTATATTCGATACCGAGTCACGATATGCTTAGAATTTTACCAAACATGGGATTTTTACTAAGGTCAATTGCAATATGACTATCGCATAACAAAGTATGACACTTATGTTTCAATTCTAGTTTTCTCAGAAATTTTTTCAGCCGCAACCACTCCCTGCACCTGCACGGCTCTGTTACAATATACTCCACTACTATAGTAGATAAAGCAACACATTTATGTAACGCACGAATACCATGATACTGCTTCTCCTGTGAACATCATCAAGTAACATGATATCGATCTTCTGGTGTCTACATCCACAACCATATCATAATTTGTGTATCTGAACAACTTTGTCTCATCACCCCCAAAGAAAAGGTTTCAACCAGAAGTGCCGTGGATATAACGCAAGATACCACTTGACCATATTCCAATGCTCTTTTTTCAGATTGGAGAGACATCGGCTAATTGATCTGATCGTATAATGTTACGTCCAGTTTCAAAATACGTAGGACTCTAATACGTGACAATGGCCAGCTACGCATCGAGTGGATTCCAGTCCAACCCGAATACGTATACACTATTCATAAATCCACAACAATCACATCCACAACTCTATCTATAACAACATGATATTAAGAACTAAAATGGCCGCAAAAAAATAATAAAGAAGGTATCGACTATAGGGATGACAATAGAGCGGGTAGGGGCCGGGGCCATATCCCCCATCCCCGTCTCCAGTTACAGTTCTAATCCCCATCCACGTTAGGGATGAAAATGGGCTGGGGCCGGCCCGAGGGCCCCCCGACCCGGCCCCAAAAAAGCCCGGCCCCAGCCCCGGCCCGTCGAAATAATGGGCTGGGGTTAGGGCTGTAAGTTAGGCCCGCAAAAAATTCGGGCCGGGGTTGGGGCTGACTATAGGCCCGGCCCCAGCCCCGGCCCCGGCCCAATGATTATTGCTAGCATATATTTTAACAGTGCAATTGCACTTCCCCAAGCCCAAGCCCAGGTCCCTGTCCCGTAGATTCCAGAATGGCCCAAATTGACTTCGGCTTTTCACCTTCTCAATGACTCCACGATGCACGCCTCACGACTCACGAGGGGACGCGAACGCGAAACTGTTCGTCTTCTTCACTTCTCAGAATTCTAAACCCTAGTGAAATTAAATACATCTATTAAGAATTTAATATTTAAGAACATATCCATGAATCCCTCTCCATCTTTTCAACTTTCAACTCATCTTCCTCCTGAGATCTTCTCGTCGAGTCGCCCCAAGTCCCAACATCTCCAGCCGCCCTCACGGGCCTCGCGGTCTCACCTCATCAAGTCGAGCCGCCGTCACAGGCCTCACCCCGCCGCGCCGTCCATACATCACCGCGCCGTCCATACCTCGTCGAGCCGTCGAGCTGCCCTCACACAAGCCGCCCATACCTTTGGCCAGGACTAATTCTTGCCTCTTGGTTAAATTGTGAGTTCTCAGTTCATCTTGGTCTTGATGGAGTCAAATGATTGTGATGAATTTGATTTATTTTACAAAGATTTAATCTATAGTTTATCAGTTATTGATTAGCACCTGAATTTTTTCTTGTATTTGACTAATCAATCAATAATTGGACTGCTGCTTATTTTGTGATGTCTGTATGCCCTTGTTGCAATTTTATGGTACTTGATCAATACTTTGCTACAATGGCGAGTTAAAGCTGGAACTGGAATGTCTAATGAAAGGGTTATAATCATTCCCAGGCATGTACAAGATAATAGTTGAATGTTGCATTTGTATTTAAATGTCACCGAACTCTGAACCTTTGCCATTACATGCTAAAGGTATATAAAGATGACTATGTATACTAGTGTGATTTGCAACTTGGGGAAGCTATTACAAAATAATAAGTGATTCAAGTATCATCTAAAATGCTTATCTAATATGCCAATATTCTAAGTTCTTACTTATTTTCTCGATCTAATATTTTTTTGCTTTTGTTATATATCCCTAAAATGTTTATTATATTCACTGTTAGTTCTAGCTTTACATGTCAAAACAATCATAAGCTGTAGTGATAATTATACAAATTAACTTGTTTTCAGTTGTAACTCTTTTTCTGCATGCTGAATGTGTTTACACTATCATATTTTTGAACCCTTATGATGAGGATGAAGTTTACAAGTTCTTATTGGTTGGAACTTGGAAATAGTTCAGATGGTATTTGATTTTGATTATATTTGTTTTTATTTAGGTTTATTTGTTAGGATTTTTAGTTAGGATTTATTAATATCAGAGTGTAGGCAATTTTATTGATGTTTGTTTTACCAATAAGGATTCTATTAGCTGCAGGTTACGGGGTGAATGATATTAGTTACAGCATACTTTTATTCTCCAATTTTCGCGACATTTGCCTTGACTGTTTAATAAAGTTCACATCATACTTGTGTAGAATCTCAGATTACATTGTGCATGTTTTACTATACTATAACACATATTAAACTCGAATTCTTGCAAAGAAGAGTATAGATGTGGAAGTATAACTTTTCACAGGTCTTTAAACTCCCGGTCCCGATTGCCTCAACATTCAGGAATCTACTTGTCAATAATAAACTAAAATCATGAAACCGAATCTCACGTAGTGGTTTATGAATGGAACAGAAATATTTTGGTTCATTAGAAGCTCCGAATCCAGGAGCATGTTGAAATTTGTTGGATTTCATGGTAAATTTGTGTAGGACAGAATTTTCTATTTTCCTTCAACTTGCATGTTAAAGCTTTTGCTCTCTGGACATTTTTGCTCTCTTATTTATTTCGTTGTGCTTTATTTCTACAGGCTTGTAACTCCAAGTCGAGCTAACATCTTCATTTCTGCAAGACTGTCACTTAATGGCGTATGTTCTCTTTCATAAACATTATAACAGTCTCAAAATTAGTCAAAGTGAATCTAATTTATAAATTAAAAATTGTATGATCTTCAGCTTTTAACTAATTTTTTTTGTCCTTTGTTTTTTCAGTAGAATCAAGACTTCCACTCCGCATCCTCGAACTTGCACTGGAAGCACAATGAGCATGGAGGGACCTAGTAATTCTACTCCCAATCAACCTTCACAATCATCGCAAGTGAATGAAAATTTAGTTACATCATCTCCATCAGCAACAGAGAAAAATTTAGTTATGCCATCTCCATCATCCGAGGTGATGTGTTCTCGGTCCACTTTGAAAAAGTGTTTGCATGTTCTTAAACACACAAAAAACAGAAACACACAAATACACATATTTATACATGAAGTCATAGATTGATGTTATACATAAGTATATGTTTGTGTGCAATATTTGATTGTGAAACCACATATAAATTTTCAATCACAAATTTTACAAATTGTTTTGTAATATTAAATTTTTATATATGCAGATACATTCAAATGTTCCAAATAGTGAAATTGAAGTCAATGTTGAAACTGAAAAAATTGATGATAATGGAAACAACAAAGAAATTGAAAATCATGGAAAGGCTAGAAGATCAGCTGTATGGGATGATTTTAAGAAGGAAACATTAACAGACAAAAATGGAAACTCTAAAATACAAGCAACATGTTTGCATTGCAATCATCACTTGTCATACATGCCGGGACATGGAACTTCACATTTAAGACGACATATTGATATGTATTGCAAAAAAAACCCGAAAGGTAATAAGGATATAAAGCAACTATTGCTTAGCAAATCCTCCATAGAAGCAGGTGGTCAAATAAAGCCTTTCAAGTTCAATCAAGTTGAAAGTCGTCAGAGCTTAGCAAAATTTATTATATGTGCAGAACTACCATTTCGAATTGTTGAGCACCCTTATTTTGTTGAATTTTCAAAGAGCCTCCAACCGTTGTTTCACTGTGTTAGTCGTGTCACAGTTCGAAATGATTGTATTACTTTATATGAAGTTGAGAAGAAAAAACTTCAAGATGTGCTAAGCAAGTTAAATTCTAGGGTGAGTTTCACATCTGATATGTGGACATCAAATCAAAAGTTGGGATATATGACTCTCACAGCACATTATATTGATGGTGACTTTATATTAAGAAAGAGAATTTTAAGTTTTAAAAAGGTTCCATATCCACATACAAGTTATGTTATAAGTGATGTCATTTGGAGTTGTATTCGAGAATGGGAATTGGATGATAAAGTGCTTGCTCTCACACTTGATAATGCATCTTCTAATGATAGTGCAGTGTCAAAACTAAAAGAAAATTATGGTGAAAAATTATTCCTTCATGGGGTTCACATGCATATTAGATGTTGTGCACATATTCTAAATATTTTGGTACAAGATGGCTTGAAAGTGATGCAAAATGCTATTGATAATGTCCGAAATATTGTTCGATATGTGGGTGCTACACCATCTAGAATGCAAATGTTTAATGAGATTGCTTCTCAAAAAAGGCTTCCAAAAAAGAAAGGTTTGGTTTATGATGTTTCTACTCGATGGAACTCTACATATGATATGCTTGCCAATGCAATAAGTTATAAAGATGCTTTCATGATATATGTTCAAGAACATGGAAACTCTTCACTTCTATTAACACATGATGATTGGAAAAAGTCGGAGCTATTTTGTAAATTTTTGAAGCATTTTGTTGAAGCTACTAAGGTGTTTTCTGGCTTTAAGTATCCAACTTCTAATTTATATTTCAAAGAAATTTGGAACATTAGAGGGTTGCTTGTGGAAGAAGCTTGTAACTTTGATGTAACTATAAGGAACTTAGCTTCAGAAATGCAAAGGAAGTTTGATAAATATTGGAGGCATTGCAACAAGTTTCTATGTATTGCTACTGTGTTGGATCCACGATTAAAGCTTGGATACATCAGCTTTAGCTATATGAAAGAATTTGGAGAAATAGTTGGGGAAGAAATGGTTAATGAAATTCTTGTTCTCTTTAATGATATATATGATATATATGAAAAGGATGCACAGCTTGCAAATTTGAGTAATGTGGTATGTGTTGATAGTTTGGAAAGTTCGTGTTCAAAGGAAGTTGTGGGTAGCAAAAGGAAGCATGATATGGATTATATGGTATGGTTGTCAAAACAACAAGCAGTTAAGAGACCAAAAAGAAGTGAAATAGATATCTACTTGGCAGAGCAATCGCTTGGTTTGATGTCAGATGGGGATTTTAATCTTTTGGGTTGGTGGAAAAATAATGCCAACATATATCCCATTTTAGCAAGGATGGCTCGAGACTTTTTAGCTATTCCCATCTCCACAGTTTCATCAGAATCAGCTTTTAGTACGGGTGGACGAGTTATTGATCCACATCGCAGCAGATTGAATCCTGACACGATTGAGGCATTGATTTGTACACAAGATTGGCTTCATCAGAACTTCAATCTTGGTATGTTACTAAATTAATCTTGAGAATTTATTTTCACATTTTAATTGCATATTAACATCAATGGTTAACAAATTATGAATTCATATTTGTTCAATTAGATGAAGATGTATTATCATCATTGGCTGAAGAGTTGGATCAAGATTCTTTGGAAAAATCGAATGAATCCAAAGAAAGAATGCATTAAAAGGTAACATATATTTAGTTATTATTTAAACTAGCCTCATTTAATTTTTCTAAAACATTGTAATATTTGGTATTTTATTGATTATATTCATAATATTGAACAGGTGGTGCTAACGTTCAGATTATTTTCCTTGGAGGGTATCTCAACTAATTTTGATGCCATTTGCTTGGTAGCACTTTGGTACTTAGTTTGTGTTTTGATTTGCTACATTCTAAAGCTTGGTACCTAATTTGTATTTGATTTTCTGAATTTGGTCATGTAATTGCTTATCTCTTTGGTTTGCTAGATCTCTTTGGACAAAAATATATTCGGCATATTTTTAGTTCAAGTTATTTAATTTATTTCTATCAGATTAGTTTTAAAATTTACTTTTATGCTTAATTCCTTTTATTTGCTAGGCAAATAGTTTATTATACTAACTATGATTGTAGCAACAGGTATGTTACAACATCTTATTATTTGTTTGCAATATTATTTTTTTCATTTTATGGATTTTGCTAACTTATGATTGGGCAATGATGATATGGCATATAACTGGAAAGGAATTCATTTGAATTCATATGGTTAATACTTTTGTCTCACACATTTATGTGAGAAATGGAGCCATTAGCTTTTTGAGCCCTTGTTTTTTTTACTTTTTTTTTTAAATTAATTAAGATGTCAAAGATACAAGCTACTTCAGATGTTTCTATGTATTGCTACCTGGGTTATGAGAGGATACTGGAAGTCTGGATCATGTTTAAGCCTGCTCTTCCATGTGACCAGGTCTATTTCTAGTACTACTAACTTTTGCTATCAATTTATTTTCAAGTTTACTTGATCCCTTGCTTATGCATGGATATCCTTACTATTGGTCAAATCAATACAGGTCTAAATCTGACTCAAATGCAAGGCAAGTTTCAACTGTTCGTGCCTCGTGGCATTGTGCATGCCATACAGGTCTGGTTTTTCATTTTTCTTTGAATACTTATTTATTGGACTCCTGCTCTGCACATGCTTCTTCTTTGACTCAGTTTAATCAATTTTAGTATAGCTAGTTATAATCCCACCATATTAATGCTAATGAGTTTGGTTTGCTTCTATCTTCATTCTCATCTGTTCACACTCTGTCTCCACTTGTCTCTACCTTCAGGCTTCAACTAGCCGAACAATCATATATTGCATAAATTGCATCAACTCTTCGTCCTTTCTCCAGTCCACCATTAACTTCTTTGCTTTTGGGATTGAAGAGAAATGGAGGTTGGCTCTAGAAAAAGAGGAGAGATCAGTCCAGAGAGGACCATGGTTTGGACGGAGCTGAGGCAGAGGCCTGCTAAGGTTCTGGTGGTCTACTATCTAGTGAACGGTCATTTGGAAGTAGTAGAGTATGATGACGTATACATGTAAAGAAGGCTAGACACACTTTCAATCATATGAATTTTTGTAATGATCATTGTATGAACATGCTTGCTCATGTGAATGTGTGCATATATATAACCATGTGTTTGTTTACTACTCAATGTACTCTTATGTAACTTATATTGTTGATATAATTAAGGTTTAATACGAGTTTTAAATAAATCCTGTGCCATTGGTTTGTTTAATAACTTAGGTAGGGTCCATAATTATTCTATATAAATCAAGCAATGATTTAGGAGAAGATAACTTGATTTGCCGAACATATTAGCAATGTTTTGACATGTTTTGTAATAAAAAAAATGCATGTGGCAATGTCAAATCTTCTGGAATAGGGCCGACCCGGGGCCGGGGCCGGGGCCGGGGCCGGCCCGAAAGCCAATAGGGTAGGGTTGGGGTTGATATTTAAAAAGCCCAGGGCCGGGGCTGGGGTCGGATTTTAGGCCCGAAGTATATTAGGGCCGGGGCCGGGGCTTAGTTGCGGCCCGGTCCGACCCGGCCCGTTTTCATCCTTAATCCACGTCCCCATCCTCAAACGGGTTTAAATTTTTATTCCCGTCTCCGTTAAACAATACAATCCCCGTCCCCATTCCCGACCCGTTTTCCTCTTTTGGGGCCGGGTTTTCCGTCCCCGTTTTCTATCTCCGTTCCCCGTTAACTCTATTGTCTAGTGAGGTTTATTCAACCTGAAGATGGCGAACAAACTGTCAGAAGACAAGTTTGGTCATTTCTAACATTCCAATAGGAACATGCGACTGGGTTTCACTCCTCAACTTCAAACAACCATGACGATTAATTGGTTAAATTGGTTTAGTAGTACCATCACATTTCCATAACTAATAAAAGATCCATGTTTGAAGCAAAATGTTTCCATCTCAAATGGAGTTGTCGGGGCGAGAAGTATTATACTTATTATGTTTATATATATGAACTATCGGGTGGGAATTTATCGAGGCGGAGAGTACTATACCTATATCCGGTCCTGAATCTAACCGGGGATTTATTTTAATCCCCATCTCCGTCCCTCATCCCCGTTTTTAAGTCCCCAAACCTGGTCCCACTGGAAAAAAAAAATCGGGTTCCTGTCGGGTTCGAAAAAAATTGCCATCCCTAATCGACTGTGTATACCTAAATCCCGGAGTAATGATCCCCTACAATCCTACGACAAAGGCTCAGCAAAAACTGGAAGAAAATTATGTCCTCAGAGGGAGGTAGCATGATACATAATATATATGTCATTAAATAACAGTAAAAAAATATGCAACTAAATGGACAAAGGAATAAAGACATAATAGAAAATACAAAGGTGACATGTGAATGAGAATAGTGCTATTAGTCATGGCTAAAAAATATATCGGATAACTGCAGCCCGACGCATGTTAACGGTCCTATAGAGAGTCATATAGTACGTGTTCCCAATCTATAGAGAGTCTATATTGCAGCAAGGTCATGCGTACTAACGATCGAGACTAGTCAATACCCAGTCCTAATAACATTCGTCTCATCTAGGGACTAAGGGATCAAATCTAAATACGCAAAAGTAAACGAAAGTATGGAACAAAGCATACCACAGTTGCAAGAAATAAGTAGAAATATGGAAAATCAACTAAGATAGCCATATTGATAAATAGTACATAAATATAGAGCAAAACATGGAAGACAATAAACAACATAACAGGAAAAGAAATATGTATAAACGAAAATATAGAATAGCATGCATTTAAATAAACTGTACATAGGGTAAGGTATACTTGCCTGAATTCGCCTTCCAGGAGGTATTGTTGTTGACAACTTCTAGATCATGTGATCCACGATACTCATGATTACGGCCTAATCTGATCCTATATACCGAAAATTACAAACACAAACATTTTAGAATCTATTTTAGGAGGTAAGCTGGTTACGAAGTCTAGTCTGATCAAAACCTAGATAAGTACAAGAAGGTATGCAAATTTTTATTAGTTTAAATTATTATAACCATTACCTAGGTTTTCATATAAATTTGGTTTTCTTTGTCTTATTATACTGATAAAGGAAATTTACTTAACAAAATATACTACTTTATTTGTATAAATTAGTATTAGACTCTATTTAATATTTAATAAAGAGTACTTATACTTAATATTTGTTCAATTATTAGCATATATATTATATAGATAGACCACAATTTATAACAATAGTTGTATGTATAACTTCCATTATAACCATACATGCACAAACATAAGCTATATTTAAATTTAGCAATTACCTATTTGATTAAGACCATGTCTGCAATTAATGCAACTAGTAAATGCACGTGCTTTGCACGTGTGATAACGTATAATAAAAGTATTATCCATTTATAGTCAAATATTGTTTCTAGCTCATGTGATTAAGATGAGAGGTTTTCTTCTTTTTGGTTGAGTTCAATTCTCCATTTTGCATATGTATAACAAATTTTTAAACTTTTTCTAACAATTTTTTACATAATTTAAATTTTTTTATAAAAGAAAATGGTTGATGATATACACGGCTTAGACGGCTCAATCTTGATCCGTTTTGAAGCCCCTTTATAATAGTAGAGATAAGGGGGTCTCAAGTGAAAAATAAACTATCCTTTTTTAAAAAGAAACAAAACTTGTTCACTACTGAACTTAGTAGGCTCTTTTAACAGCGAGAAGATGTATAATATTTTTGGCTATGAACACAACGTGTACAATGTCCGGTGTTCTAAGCTGGGCATTGGAAAAGTTTGCTAATTTAACGCTGGTGTAAGGAAGAGTTAATCGAGTAAGTGGAGGAGGAAAGTCGGGGATAAAAGGGAATGTGTCATGGCGTAGATGGGAAATAGTCGAGGTGAAACCGAGAAAGTAGCACGGATTGGGCCTGTTCTCGCACAGGGGTTTGTCAGCTCAGGGAGAACGAAAGAGAAGAACATCAAATAACTGTTACTGTAGCTATGAGGTTTAAGTTTAGTACCATGGGCTAATTGAATTGGGTTTTAGAGAAAATTGGCTTAAAGGTTGGGGGTTTATTTAGAGAATTTGGTAAATGGTTTGGGTTTAATTGAGATGGGCTCAGTGGGCCTTAGAAAAATTAAGAATTGGGCTTTGGTTTTAATACCATGGGCTAAATCTTTCCCTTCTTATTCCTATACGGATTTTAGGTCTCAATACAATTTATACCTAATATATATATATATATATATATATATATATATATATATATATATATATATATATATATATATATATATATATATATATATATAGGAAGCGGATCAAAAGCCCCCCTTAGAAAATCTCCTAAAAACCCCCCTCACTCTAATCCGTAATTTAACGTTAATATTAATGTTAATATTAATGTTAATATTAATGTTAATGTTAATATTAATGTTAATGTTAACATTAAATACTAAAATTAACATTAAACTTAACATTAAAATTAATATTAACATTAACATTAATATTAACATTAACATTAACATTAATATAAAAAAATTAAAAATAATAATATTAACATTAACATTAATATTAACATTAATATTAACATTAATATTACGAATTAGAGTGAGGAAGATTTTTAGGGGATTTTCTAAGGGGACTTTTGATCCGCTCCCATATATATATATATATATATATATATATATATATATATATATATATATATATATATATATATATATATATATATATATATATATATCAAAGCGCTCAAATTGTACCTCGTTTCCGGTTGAGCGCTCAAATGGGAGGTGACAATGGAGTTGATAATTTAGTCCCACATCGGTTAGGAGGTGGAATCATGTAGTGTAGATAATTGGAATTGGTTCAGGCCTTACATGAGAATTCTCTTTTAAGATATACGTCCAATTCAATATCGCACATCATGGACCAATTCCGGTTCGGGTCACACCGCATTCCCAACATGAGGAAACTCATAAAAGGAATCATAAAGAAATTGTTTTTCGGTTCGGTTAAGTTCCAATAAGCCCCAAAAACTTTTGAGAGCAATAAACGTGATTGTTTTGATCGCAACAAATACATCATTAAAAAAAATCACATAATAGTGTTTTGTTAGATTTTTTGAGAGCCAATAAGTTCAATTTTAGACTGGCCCATTAACAAAAAAAAGTCCACAAAAGGCTCACATAAACGGAATAAACCGAAATCCGAACCGATTATTTGGTTCGGTTTAAGTTCAGTTTTTTGTTGGATTCGGTTCGGTTTTTGTAAATTCGGTTTATTCGGTTTTTAGTAATTCGGTTCGTATTGTTAAAAGATGTCGCTAAAATGTCGCAAAATACAAAGGGATAACATATCTTTACGTCGTTAGTCATCGCTAATTGTTGCTAAGTTTAATGACACAACAAATTGACACGTCAAACCAAAACGTATTTGGTGTGTCCCTAATACATTGTTGTTTCTTATCCCATGTCATCTACTTTTTCATGTATGTGACGTGGCTAAGACATCGTCGGCAATGACGCTACCTACAACAAGCTTAGTGACATCTAGAAGCGTCACCGTAGCTACGTGAGAATTCTGCAAGCTTTTTTGGTGGTAGACAAAAATGTCGTCACCATTGAATTAGCGACGCCAAAAAAGGATTAACGAAGTCCCAACGCTTTCCATTCTTTGTGACGTTTTTGACCTAGTAGTGATTGCCACATGAACACACATGATATTGATGACCGATGAGAGTCATCACACGTTTTTGATTCTATCCGGTGCTTCCTTTCTTGAAAGAAGAATACATAAATAAACAAATGCCATCATGGTCAAACTTGCATATAACATTTTGATACTGTCAAAGTAGCTCGTTAGGACCCGTGTAAACTAGTAGAACGGGAAAATAGAAAAAAGAAAAAAGAAAAGGGGATGCCCGTGTAAACACATGAGATTCCAGCTCAGAATTCTCTTCTTATCCAAATTGTAAAGAAAAGCTCTCGAGTGGATCATGCATGGCATGGGTTTCATGCCTTTGCCATGTGTGCCGAAGAAAAATAATTAGCTAATTAAATATTGTCCCCAACAGGAGGGAACAAACACGGGGTTACCGTTGTCTTTGTCGTCAACCTCAACAGGTCAGGTGGAGACCTTGACTCTCTTTAGTCTCAAATATCCACCCACCATGCATCCTCGCAAGTAGCAACTTATGGAGTTTTTTTTTGTATGTCGTGAAAGATTTGAGTATATACGTTTTGTATCACTTCAGGGGGTGCGACTCGGGTGGATTGGATCGGACTTGAGCTCAATTCGAGTCCAATCTGATGAATCATAAATCTAATCCGAGTTCAAGCTCAATTCGATCTCGGGTTTAACATATGAAGTCCAAGACCGAATAAGATTAGGGTTAGGAAACACCATATAGAGATAAATAGAAATAAAGGAGTACACTCTCTACAAAATTCTCCCGATCCAAATCGGATCCCCACAACACTTAGAAGCAAGAACAATGATTACAAGGCTACGAAGAACAAAGACGACGAGTAGATATTACCCGAACACGATCCTCCTTCGAAATTGGCCTTCAATCCTCATTCTTCTCTCCCAAAGTTGCAATGGCACTCTTGCCTCTTTTTTCTCATGTTTTGTTCTATTTTGACTTAATGTGTAATAGAGATAAATAGAAGTTCATGTAGAAAGTTGTATCTTCTTATTTTTGCATACACTCAGCATAGAAGAAATAGGAGGATGTTTATTGGTTACGTAAGCTTAAACTAAAGTCTCTCTTGTGTGTGTTGTGTTATGAGATTAGGGTTAGGAACAGGAAGGTGATTCCAAGACTTAAGTCTACAAAGTTGGAGAAGTGCACGCACTGCTTAGCTGAAAAGCAAAATATGGTGTCTTTCCAAAGTCATCCAAGTTCAAGAAAGCCGGTGTTGCTCGAGTTGATTCACTCGGATGTCTGCGGTCCTATGAAGGTAAAATCTATTGGTGGTGCTTCTTACTTTGTAACTTTTATTGATGACTATTACAGGAAGGTTTGGGTCTATGTCTTAAAGATCAAGCATCAGGTGCTGCATACTTTCAAAGAGTTTCAGGCCTCCGTTGAAAGATAGACGGACAAGAAGTTATTGTGTGTTCGGTCCGACAACGACGGCGAATACATTGGTCCCTTTGATGCGTATTGCAGAGAGCAAGGGATACGACACCAGAAGACTCCGCCCAAGACACCTCAGCTCAATGGTGTAGCGGAGCGCATGAACATGACACTGATGGTATCACGCCCCAGAACCAGAATACTGGAGAGCGGGGGACAGACACAGCCAGCTGCGTACATTGAAGTGAATCTCAGCTCGCAATACGGTCAGGCTGTCTAGATGCATGAGGGTTTACTACAAACCATTAGTCTCTTAGGGTCAAGAACAAGCCTAGTATCTCAATCTCAAGCAAACAAGTAAATGTAACAAGATGGTAGATCATCAGACATACAAAGTAAGACGTCCCAAATATTACATATTCAGATGATCATGAAGCTAGTCATACAAAATGTAAAGACTAGCAAGAGTTTAAGTCATACATGATCAACCCTAGGATTTGTCAATCATGTTACAGTCCTTAGGCAGACAGAATTTAAATTTCAACACAAGCTAATACTTGCTCGGCGGCTAAACGCCTCAAAAGAATAATTTACAATAGAGTAGGAGAGCAAAATAAAACTCACTCGTTGCCAGGATTTCTTCTAGTGGTCACCATCTGGCTGGAAGGCTGGAAGATCCTCGGGTGCTACTCCAAAATCTGGCCATACAAAACCAGCAAGGTCAGACCCCAGAAAGAGCAAGTGCCACAAGGGAGGCTTCACTTAAGAACTAAACCCAGCATATTAGCACATAAGGACATAAATGAAATAACAAAAGACATGAGATAGAGAGAACATGGTGATAAACGATAAGATAACTAAAGGACTCTTCCGGTAACCAAGTTACAACCCGTAAACCAAATAAGGATCGGGGTTGTAACTCTTCACCTGAACAAAACTTAGTCTCTAACCAATTATCGATAAGGTAAAGCATACACAAGCATGTCCTGAGATAGCCATGTACCGGATCTAGGCAAGACTAGATAAGATGGGACTCTATCCAACATTCACGGCCAAGCAAAGAGTACGACTTGACACTTAAACTAACTAGGGTTAGTACAAGCCTAGTTACTTAGCAAGATGCAATGAGGTATCCCTACGACCACAAGCCCTGCAGACTATCTAGGTTATCCAGACGCAAGGTTCATGCCAAGAGTTATCATGACTTGTTAGGTGACTTGAGTGCAACACATGACAGTGTGATAGTAATCGTTTCATGAAGTGCCCCACATGACAGTGAGCTGGAAATATGTCCTACTTGTCGGCAGACTACAAGTCCATCAGAGAAGGTGCCCAGACAACGGAATTGCTTGTAGCCGGAATACCTCTCTATATGAACTACTTGATCAATCTAGTCATTAACCTAGTCCGATTCAGTATGAATCTCTGACCGTGGTAACCAGGGATACAAGTCCTAGACATGATACGAGACAAGACTGGTAGCTTATACAAGCACAATCAATACAATCACCCACGGTGTCATGATGAGAATTTACTAGCAAGTCGAGATAGCCGTCACAACATCATTCAAGATTACATGTTAGACTTACTTATCAAGATTACTTGTCAAGAGTGCGCCACGACGGGCCACTGTCAAGATTACTTATTATGTCAAGAGTGCATCACGACGGACCACCATTCAAGAATTATCATGTCAAGGTTGCTTGTTAAGAGTGCACCACGACGGGTCACTATTTAAGAGTTATCATGTCAAGTTACTTATTAAGAGTGCGCCTTAACAGGCCACTATCAAGATTGAGAGAAACATGCATAAAAATAGCTAGTAATATATTCTTGAAGCCAAGGAAAAGATCTACAACTTCTATGTTGGAAGTTGGAAGAGATTCTGACCACAAATCAGCCAAATAGGACAAAAGAATAGCCAAAATGGGCATTATACGGCCAAGGGTGGATGGGGTCTCATACGGCAGTGGATGGGTACCCATCCATGCGGCAGGGTCGATGGGGATCCATCCATGCGGCAGGGTCGATGGGGTGCCATCTATGCGGCTGGGTCGATGGGGACCCATCCATGCGACAGGGTCGATAGGGACCCATCCATGCGGCAGGATCGATGGGGATCCATCCATGCGGCTGGGTCGATGGGTACCCATCCATGCGGCAGGGTCGATGGGGTACCATCTATACGGTTAGGTCGATGGGAACCCATCCATACGGCAGGGTCGATGGGGACCCATCCATGCGGCAGGGTCGATGGGGTGCCATCTATGCGGCTGGGTCGATGGGGACCCATCCATGCGGCAGTGTCGATGGGGACCCATCCATGCGGCAGTGTCGATGGGGACCCATCTATACGGCTGGGTCGATGGGGACCCATCCATGCGGCATGGTCGATGGGGTACCATCTATGCGACTAGGTCGATGGGGACCCATCCATGCGGCTGGGTCGATGGGTACCCATCCATCTCTGAAAATCTGAGAAAGATGACCATGGAACTCATAGCTTCCAAGTTCCATAAAACCTTCACCGTAAGTCCAAATTTGGACTTCCATAGGTCAAATGGGGTAGAATGAAATTCTCTACCACATGGAACAATCAAAACTTGAAAATAATAAAGTTTGATAGATCAAAATCCAAAAAATCCGAAAATGTAATAAGCTTAGATCTACAAGAAATAAACCATGGAAATTGAAAATGCTAAGTACTAAAGTGTCTTAGAATCTCGTGAGGAAGACAATGGAACAACAAAAATGGAATTCCTCCATGAAGCAAGTTGCACTTGCCTAAGACTTTCTTGGTAGGTGGAGAAGTTAAGAGGAAGAAGATGAAAAAATAAAGGAAGAAGGAGAAGTAAATGAGGAGAGAGAGAGAGGGGTTGATAGCTTTTAAAGGGAGGGGTCACATATTGAACCAACCCAACCAAGCCAAACCAAAACCAAGCCATGCCAATATTAAACCAATACAAGATTAAACCAAGATTAGCTAGTTAAGACAAGTCATAATATGGGTCAGAATTCTGTACACGTATATTGAAAATACGTAAAACGGAAAACGGGGGTGACAGATGGAAAGGGTACGGTGTTTGCTGTCAGAAGCAAACTTGCCAGACAGTTATTGGGGTGAGGCTCTTCTCACAGTTGCTTATGTTATTAATTTATCTCCTAGTGCTCCTTTGCAGGGTGATGTGCCTGATAAAGTATGGTACGACAAAGAGCCGTCATACAATCACCTGCGAGTGTTTGGCTGTAAGGCCTTCGTGCATGTACCGAAGGACGAGAGGTACAAGCTTGATGTCACTCTCCGTTTCCAAAATACGTATTTGTATACGTGCACCGCTTGAATGAATTTATTTAATATTTATCATGCATTTATTCTGTATTTAGATTCTTCAATTTTGTGCTTATTTATTTTCCTGTATTTTATTTTCTGCTTTTGCTTTAGCTCTTGGTTTAGTCTGTTCATTAAACCAATTTGGTTTAGCTTGGTTTATCATGATAAGGAGTGGATGGCTTAGATCTTGTAGGAAGGAATGGGTGGTGGAGATTGACTTGGGCTTGATATTAATACCTCTTTACTTTTCTCTCTCTTCATTACTCTCATTTACTTTTTCTTCTTCCTCCATTACTCTCCCACCAACCTAGAGAGCTAGGCAACTACAACTTGCTTCGTGATGGATTCCGATTTTTGTTGTTCCATTGTCTTCCTCATGAGATTCTAAGACACTCTAGTACATAGCATTTTTAATTCCCATGGCTCATTACTTGTAGATCTAAGTTTGTTATATTTTCAGATTTCTTAGATTTTGATCTAGCTAATCCTGTTATTTTCAAATTTTGATGGTTCCATGTTGTAGAGAATTTCTTTCTGCCCTATTTTGACCTATGGAAGTCTGGATTCTGACCTTGGATGAAGGATTATCGGAGCTTAGGAGCCATGGCTTTCATGGTTCTTCCTCTCGAAAATTTGGAGAAAAAGAAAAGCTCTGGCCTCATACCGCATATCTCCCGGCCGCATGGCTCGTTGCCGCATAGGCTTTGGCAGCCTGGCCGCATACCGCACAGCTCTCAGCCGCATATCCCTCTAAGCCGTATGGTTTTGGCGATTTGGCCGCATGAACTTCACTTTTTCTCAGCCGCATGAGATTCGTTCCCTTCGAGCCGCATGAGACTCAGTTCCCTGAGCCGCATGAGACTCAGTCTCCTAAGCCGCATAAGGCTCAGTTCCCATTGCCGCATAGGCCCTGTCTTTCCATTGCCGCATGGGCTTCTGGCCGCATGGCCTTGGCAGCTCTGAGCCGCATGGGATTCGTTTCCCCCTAGTGGCATACGTATGTTCTTCTGGCCGCATAAGGATCAGTCCCATCTTGTCGCATGAAACCCCAGCCGCATGAGCTTGAGACCCGAGCCGCATAGGGCCCAGATCCCCTAGCCGTATAGACCCGATCTTTCCTGGCCGTATGGCATTGAGCCGCATAGACCTGATCTTCCCGGGCCGCATGAGATTTGATTTCCCGAGCCGCATGAGACTAGGTTCCCAGGCTGCATCGGATCCTGATCCGATTCTGGCCGCATAGATAGATCTGACTTGCCCAGCCGCGTAGATGGGTATCCATCTGCTGCCGCTTGCAGTGCCTTTGGTTGTTTTTTGTTCCGAATTGACACTGATTGTTACCTTAACTAATGATTGATCATACATTTCTAGTTGGAACTAAGAGACTGGCTAGTCATCTTATTGAAAGAGACACGTTCATGTATGAATCATGAACCATTACGATCGACTAGCCGATCTGAACATTGGCAAATAGACACATGTTTCTGTAAAGGCAGCATGTGCATCTTACAGTCAAGGCATAATTATTCTGTAGTTATGATTGATTGTTATATTACACTATGTAAGACCTACAACCTAGCCGTACGGGCATCGTTGTGGAGTTGTGCATATCGTACCCTGTACGGAAGTACTCATTCTGAATGACCATGATCCATGGCATGGAATTTCAATCAACATAGGGACTATTAAGCTAAATAAAATAACGATTGCATGGAGAGAATGGATTTCCGGGTTCTTACATGGCAGCCATCTTTGGGACGATTAGTTCCCCGACATGCCGGCTGGTTCCCACAGATACTACAAATCTGCCATATGGGTAGGGAGTGGTATCTGCTTATATTGTTATATATATTGATGACGAGCGTCCCGCTGGGACTCGTCTAATTCATGATTGGCATAATTGATCATTGGATAGACTAGCCTTGCTTGTACATAGTAAGAACTGAGGAATCCCTTATTGCATAAATTCCAGGGTAGCTTGGAACTTATGGTAGCAAGCCGTAGTAGTTGCATGGCCGTTTAAATTGATTTGTCTGTGCGCTGTACTCACTCTGTTAACTACTGAGGAGAGCAGAACGTCAGGACATGACGGGTCAACTTCTGTCCTTGTTTGGTTGGAAAGTTGGCTTGAAGTACCGTGATGTTGTGCGAACCCCAGTAGCAAGCGGAGGTCTATTTATTATATTCTTAACTCTTATCACTAGTTCTAATTCCTTATATCATGCTTCCTTGCGGTACTTGCTATTAGAGGTCTAACCTCTCTGGATTTGCATGGCCAGATTTAGAGCATGTTCCCGAGGACTCAGCTTACTTCCACCTCCAAGATGGTCAATACTAGAGGAATGATTGCCGGAGGACACGAGTGGGTCCCTTGCTTCCCTGCTCGTTTTTACTATTTACTTCACTTTTGCCGTTTGGCACCGACATGTTAGTCGGATTGTCTTGTACTTACTTTTACATAATTATAACTAAGTCAGACTGCAGCTGATAACAATTGTGTATACCTTGCTATATCATCTGGTTGAGTTTTGTACAGCCAGATCTCAAGAATATTTTGACCAAGTGTTTGAGATATCTTACTGCTTTATCTTACATGTTCTCTATTTACTGTTTCTTGTTTGAATGATTGAGACAATAGATATTGAGTAACCCTAGTAAGACTTTCATGTAGTATGCACCCCCCTCATCTTTTAGACAGCATTGATCGTATTATACGGTATTCACCTACCCGTAATACGTAGTTGGCTGAGTCATTCCTTCGCTCTCCGCTATTCTGGTTCTGGGGCGTGACACTTGAGCCAAAGATGAGACGATGCGTCTTTGTCGGCTACGGTCGGGATGAGTTTGGCTATAGACTCTACGATCCGGTGGAAAGAAAGCTCTACAGAACCAGGGACGTAATATTCGTCGAGGATCAGACCATGACCAACACTCAGGATTTTGAGACGCCTTCTGAGACTGAGGAATTGCCTGAGTTAGAGTCATTTTGCTTCAAGCAGTTTCCAGAGGACATCGCAGATGATCCAATTATGGGGGAGCCAGTACATGGAGTTGCTCCCAACCTTGATCATCAACCTGCTGATGGTGGTCAGGGTATCCCTCAGGAGTATGAGCATGCCGGGGAGGCAGTTCCTGAAGATGAGGAGGCTATTGGTATACAGCCAGCACCAGTGGCTCCACTGAGAATGAGCGACAGAGAGCGTCGACCATCTACGAGATACTCACCGGGTGAGTATGTGCTACTGACTGACGGGGGAGAGCCCGAAAGCTTTGCAGAGGCTATGAAATGAACACAGGCAGGAGTGGATGCAGGCTATGCAGGAGAAGATAAGTTCCTTACACGCCAATTCCACTTATGAGCTAGTGCGGTTGCCAAAGGACAAGAAGGCTTTGAAGAATCGATGGGTGTTTAGAGTGAAGTAGACGGATGATGTTACTCGCCCTCGATACAAAGCGATGCTGGTAGTTAAAGGCTACGGTCGGCGAAAAGACGTGCATTATAATGAGATCTTTTCGCCAGTCGTCAAGCAGTCGTCTATTCGGGTGGTACTAGCATTGGCAGCCAGTCTCGACTTGGAGGTCGAGTAGATGAACATGAAGACGGCATTCCTCCACAGTGATCTTGAGGAGGAGTTAGCATGGTTATGCATGGACGACGTCGGATCATTGTATATTTGTGAGGTATTTTGTCGAGGATAATTTCATCATTTTATTGCTCTATGTTGATGATATGCTATTAGTGGGTCAGAATGCCACTAGGATAGCGGAGTTGAAGCACCAACTGGGCGCAACCTTCTCTATGAAGGATTTGGGCGCAGCGAAGACTATTCTTGGGATGGAGATCAGACGAAAGAGAGAGAGAGAGAGAGTCCAAGCTGCTATATTTATCCCAAAAGAAGTACATTCACTGGGTACTTCAGCGTTTCGGTATAAACGGGTCGAAGAAAGTGAGTTACCCCCTTGCGGCCTACTTTAAGTTCTTGAGGAGCAGTGTCCATCTACTGAGGACGAAAAAGAAGATATGGAGCGGGTTTCATATGCCTCAGCTGTGGAGAGCCTTATGTATGCTATGGTGTGTACGAGGCCAGACATCGCTCATACAGTTGGCACTGTTAGCAGGTATCTTTCAAATCATGGAAGGGTACATTGGAGTACGGTCAAGTGGATTATACGATACCTTCAGGGTACTGCCGATTGGAGACTTTTTTTTGGTGGTGACGAGCCGAAGCTGGTTGGGTATACCGACGCTGATATGGCTGGTGTAGTGCCCCGTCCCGCTCAGTCAATCGGAGGAATAGGAACGCCGACGGCGTTCGAACTTAGCCTTACAAACGGCTGCTCGAAGACATCGCTCGGTCGAGGCGACCGCTCGCTCAGGTGGGGTAGTTTCGGTGAACTTGCCTCATCTTAGCCTTCATATAATAAATAGCATGTTTTCAACTTGCACAAGTAGGCTTGATAATAAAAGAGACGAATTCACATAGCTAAAGGGAATAATCCCGACGGGTCGAATTGAGTTAGAATATGGAAAGGTCCAACGGTCGGCTTAGAGTTGGTGCACGGCATGATTTAAAAATGACATTCGGTCCTTCGTCCCGTGGCTTAGAAGAAGGAAAGTTGGATGAGTAGACGAAGTTATGAACGTAGCCTAAGTCATAGGCGTCGCCCGCATAAATGCTTCATAAAGCATGCACGGTCCTATCGTCCAAGGCTTGGCATAGCCATGGCTTGCCCCATGAGTTAAGTTGCATTACATGGCTTATGATATAAGTCTAGGCACCCAAATGACTTGGTCGTTCAGAAGTCGAACGCATGCGCGGCACGTTTCCGCAATACGTGGCTTGACGCAGCCTTTGTTCGTCTAGTCGTTGTGCGTTTAAGTCAGGCAAGTTATGTTAGGCTATCGAAGTGGTAGCAAGCACGGTCCTACGAGTTCTACAGTTGGGTATAACCACATAGTCTTACGGTCTCAAGGCCCGTCATATAAAGTATGACTTGGGCGATAGCGTCGCGTAGATCAGAAGTCGGTTTGACGCACGATGTACGAACTTAGTATTTAAGGTATGGACCACGGTTGATCTAATGAGTTTTGGAGAAAGGACCATCGAATAGGCATTGAGTTGAATGAAATGATATGGTAACATGAAAAGAATGCTCGCGACCGTGGGTCGTCGAGGGGTCTCAAATGATAGAAGTCTTGATATTGGTTTGAAAGAGATGGTATCATTGGAAGATGAATGACTGTATGAGACGTCAGTTCGAGTCGAGTCTTGTATGGTCATTGGATAACTTGTCGACAAGGAGGAGTTTCCACGAGCGGCAACCCTGGGCGCCATGGGACCGCATCGTTCCGGAGGGAAACACTGTATAGCCATAGCTTGACGAACCGCTCGGGTCATTCGGAAACTTTCAGCGGGGCTAGCTACTTGCGTTGAAAGGGTCGCCGAATGGCAATGCTATAGTCCACGATAGCTTGTGGTGTTAGTGACCAATTCATATAGATGGTCGGCACGAGCGGCAATCCGCGTGTGTGTCTTTGGATTTAGTCTAGTTGGATGTGTGTACAGTTGAACACAAAGTGTTGGGCCTAAGATTTGGTTGTAACGTAGGCGACGTGCTTCGGCACGAGATATGGCGTCGAGTCTTATGTTGTCGGCATATAAGTTGTATAAGTTGGATTTGAGTCGTCTTGAGTTTAAGTCAAGAAACGCCGCAAGGCAAAGTCGGTCGAGTGACACTTAGCCCAGAAGTCTTGATTGGGTCAGTCGATGATTTAGTAGCGAAGGGCCGCGAGACGGCGATATGATTGAGTCTCATTTGAGTTGCGAGGCATGGCCTCAACAAGGACTTATAGCATGGTCACACGGGAATTGGGTACTATCGCGTAGTTACGTCTCTGATTATGTGCCGAAAGGCAAGCACGACTTGATAGGTTAATGTTGTTGGCACGAGAAGGGTCTTGAGGCAAGGTATGAGTTAATGTCACGCCCCAGTACCGAAATATGGAGACGGACTAGGCCAGCTACTCCATATAAGGTACGTAACGTCATACGGCAATCGTGGCTGTCGAGAGACTATGGGGGTACATGCTACAATTAAGTCTCCTATGGTCCCACAGAGTTCTATGTCTCAATCAATCAAATCACATCAGCAAATAGATGAACATTAAAGATAAAGCAGTAAGGCATCCCCGACGCTTCATCAAAATGGTCATGAGAGACTAGCTTTATAATTTAGCTTTCTCAGAGAGTCAGGAGTACAAAATTATACACAGCTGCAGTCTGTTTATTTACAATTCTGTACTGACACAAAATATCAAGTAATCCGGCTAACAGGTGCCGGTGGCTAAACGCCGCAAAGGTATAAACAGGAGTGGTGGAGAAGAAACCCACTCGAGTCCCCGAACTGCTATGCTCCTAGTATGCACCATGGATGTCAGGGAGGAAGATCGTGTCCTCAGGCTCTGCTACGGGATCTGGCCAAACAAAACCAGTGGGGTCAGCCCCGAATAGCAAGTACCGCCAAAGGGGCACAAGAGTTAAGATTAAAAACCCAGTTAAATAGAATGATTGATAATAGTAAAACTTATGCTACCATTATAGGGTAACGCCACATCCTCGAACCCATATGGCACCCTTACAACCAAACAAGGACAAAAGGTGCCGCATGGAGTCGGGACGCGTCGTACTCTATAACTTTCGCGTAAGTTAAAGGGTATAAACAATAAAATCTCCTGATCGTGACATTGGTCGACAGCCCATCGTGGCACAATAACCAACCCAACAATCAAACAAGAACATGGGTTGGATCATGCACCATGATAGACCATGTTCCTCAGTCATTCACAGAAGTAGCACTTCACAACCAGAATAAGTCTTCCGTTCATAACTTCGGTCCACAGCCTGTCATAGTACGATAACCAACCCAACAATCAAACAAGAACATGGGTTGGATCACGTACCATGACAGTCCGCTTCTCTCAGTTATTCACGGAAGGTAATAGGATACAAGCAAGTCGTTTTCACGGCCAATCAAGTTTACGAGTTTCTAGTGGGACGAGGTTATCCTCGCATCATGTTATTTAGAAATCCTCAGATCGTATCTTTCCAGCAAGACTAGCCAACCCAGGGGTTCGCGTAGACAGGTATGATTGAGCACAGATCCCTCGCAAGGCCACCTTGCTAAAACATATAATATATATCAGGAATTAATCGGATACAGTCATCCACTCGTTGCAGATGACACAGTATCCGTGGAGACCAGCCGACGCGTCAAGACAATATCTCAAGGCGGCTGGTGTAACACGATCTCGGGATTTTGCCCTCCCCATGCATCTAGTATATTTAGTTGCCTAGTTTAACCCTAGGTGAAATCTGGACTCACATGTTGTGGCCTGCATGATTATCCTCCTAAAGTCGTACCTTAGTACGAGTACCCCAAAGAGGATTCATGTCAATCAGTATGTCAACATATTCTACCCTCCTTAGTGTAATGCATCATTGCAAATACGCCACGTGGAGTTACGAGTCTTTTGTCGAGCATGAACAAGAACTGGGACATTCAGGTACATGTATCAGGTAGGAACACTTTGTTCTCCGGGGTCACATTAGTGCTCATATCATGCTCGGGACAAAAGACGTAAGGATATAAAATAGGCATATAATATATATAATAATAATAATAATAAGGTAACAAGATAGGGCATAAAGTCCATGCGGCTCGAAGGGAGTGAGTCCATGCGGCTGGGTCAATACAGGTTCATACGGACGAAGGGGTGTCGGCTTATGCGGCTGCGAATGGAACAATCTCCAGGCGGCCGGGGTTCAACAGCATATGCGGCTATGACCAGACAAAGTCCTATGCGGCTGAGCATGGGCGTTACATATGCGGCTGGATGATGGATGGGCCTTATATGGCCCAAAAACAGTAGCGCATATGCGGCTGGGTACAAAAGAACTCATACGGCTCGAAGGCTAGCCGCATGAAGTCCATGCGACTCAATATAACAGGGGCTCATGCGGCTGAGTCTGAACAAGGCTATGCGGCTCAATTACTTGCCGCATGAAGATTCATGCGGTCAAGTACTCAAGCAAGTCTTATGCGGCTAGGAAGGACTTTCCATGCGGCTGAGCTCGAACGAGTCTCATGTGGCTGGAAAGTCCATGCGGCCAGAGACTTGCCGCATGAAGATTCATGCGGTCAAGTACTGCTCTTCTTCTCCACTTGTCCGAGAAGAGGAGCCAAGCAACCATGGCTTCCAAGCTACACAAAACCTTCATCCGGAGCCCAAATCGGAACTTCCTTAGGTCAAAATGGGGTAGAACGAGATCCTCTACAACATGGAACCATCAAAATTAGGAAATAACAAGATTAAGTAGATCAAAACCCAAGAAATCCGAAAATAAAGTAAACCTAGATCTACAAAAATCAAAGCTTCAAAATGGAAACTTCCAAGTTCTAAACTAGTATAGGTTGAGGAGAAGAACATGTTTTGGCAAATAGTTTTGTAAGAAATCATTGACAAAATTATGGATCCATCTCTTGAGCAAGTTGGTACTTGCCTTGGTTGATGGAAGAAATATTTGGTTGGTGGAGGAAATAAATGAGAGGAAGTAAATGAGAGGAGAGAGAATGAGATGAGTTATATATATAGATCTTGGACCCACGGGTTCATGATGAACCATTGGTGAACCAAGAATAGGTTACCCAAATGAGCCAAAACTGTAGGCCCAAATGCAAAAAATAAATTAGAAAATAATATTTTGTCGAATATTTTGGAAAATACATGAAGATAATACAGCATAATAAATACAGTATAAATACAAGGTAAATACGGTTTATCGGTTTACGTATTAAAATACGTATTCCAGGATCGGGGAGTGACATCTCTACCCTTCTTAGAAAAATTCCGTCCTCGGAATTCCAGCCAAGACAGGATAGTGAAATCAGGGCAAACAAGGCTCAATTATATATAAGTTAACTATCATAGCAGTTATTATCATACATCACAAAGTGCAAAACAAGCAGGTGCAGATAAGCATGGAATCGTGTCAATAAGGTGCAAAAATATACCTTATCAGTCAAACAAATGCGGATACCGAGATCTGATCTCGTCCTCGTGCTCCCAGGTTGACTCTTCCGGAGAGTGATGGTTCCAAGAAACACGGACAAGGCTTATCGTCCGATTCTTGAGTACCTTCTCTCGCCGGTCTAAAATAGATACGGGTTGTTCCTCGTAAGTTAGGTCGGTACCAACGACTAACTCAGAATGATCGAGGACATGACTCGGATCCGGGACATACCCACGTAACTGGGACACATGAAACACATCATGTATGCCAGTTAACGAAGGCGGAAGGGCAAGTCGATAAGCCACATCGCCTACCCGAGCGAGAATCTTAAAATGATCAACGTATCTTGGACTAAGCTTTCCTCGGGTTCCAAATCTGATGATACCCCGAGTAGGCAAAATCCGCAGAAACACTTGGTCGCCAACTCTGAACTCTAGGGGCCTACGATGCTGATCTGCCCAATGACGATGTCGGTCCTGTATAACTCGAAGGCGTTCTCTGACCAACTTAACTATCTCCACAGTCTGCATGATCATCTCTGGCCCTAACAACTTCCGTTCTCCGACATCGTCCCATGCCAAAGGGGACCTGCACTTCCTTCCGTACAATGCTTCGAATGGGGCCATCTGAATGCTAGCCTGATAGCTGTTATTATAGAAGAACTCCACTAGATGAAGGTGATCCTCCCAAGATCCGCCAAAATCCAAGGTACACGCCCGTAGCATATCTTCTAACGTCTGAATGGTTCTTTCTGATTGCCCGTCAGTTTGTGGATGATAAGCAGTACTGAATCTTAACTTGGTTCCCAAACTTTGGTGTAAGCTCCGCCAAAAATAGGAAGTAAATCGCGTATCCCGATCTGATACTATACTAACTGGAATACCGTGTTGCCTTACTATCTGCTTCATGTACATTTCTGCTAACTGTTCAGTAGTCTGCCCAACTCGGAAGGGAAGGAAATGAGCGACCTTCGTGAGTCGATCTACTATTACCCAGACTGCATTCTTGCCAGCCGGGGATCTAGGTAGACTGGTCACGAAATCCATCGTGATGTGCTCCCATTTCCATTCTGGGATAGGAAGCGGCTGTAGCAACCCTGCTGGTCTCTGCTGCTCGGCTTTCACCTGCTGACATACCAGACACTTGGATACAAATCTCGCTATCTCTCTTTTCATGCCATTCCACCAAAAGTACTGCCTGATATCTCGATACATCTTCGTTCCTCCTGGATGAATGGAGTAAATAGAACTATGAGCTTCGGACATAACTTCTTGCCGAAGGTCTCCACTCGGTACACAGAGTCTGTTTCCAAACCTGAGCGTACCATCTTCATGAATCACTAACTCCTTCCTACGGCCTGATTCACACTCCGACCGCAACTTCTGAATCTGTGGATCTCCTGCTTGTGCTGCCCTTATCCTCTCTACTAAGGTTGACTGAATCTGCATACTGGTCATTCTTCCTATATCCCTTGGCAAAACTACTTCGATTCCCATACTCTGAAGGTCTTCTAAAATATGCTTCTGCGAGGTCAAGATAAAGGCACTGTCTCTCCTACTCAGTGCATCTACAACTATATTCGTCTTGCCTGGATGATACTGAAGATCTAAGTCAAAATCCTTCAGTAGTTCTAACCATCTTCTTTGCCTCATGTTCAAATCTCGCTGCGTGAACACGTATTTCAAACTCTTATGATCAGTATAGATCTCTACCCGATCCCCGTACAAATAATGCCTCCACAACTTGAGTGCAAATACCACAGCTGCTAACTCCAAATCGTGAGTCGGGTAATTCTTCTCATGGTCTCGAAGCTGCCGAGACGCATATGCTATTACCTTTCCGTGCTGCATCAATACACATCCAAGACCCTTCCCAGATGCGTCACAATATACTGTAAAGCCTCCCGCTCCTACCGGAAGCGTCAAGATCGGGGCTGAGATCAACCTCTTCTTCAATTCTTCAAATGATGCCTGACAGCTAGCTGACCAAACAAACTCTACGTCCTTGTGCGTCAAACGCGTTAAGGGCGCAGAGATCTTGGCAAAGTCCGCCACGAACCTTCGGTAGTAACCAGCTAACCCTAAGAAACTTCGCACTTCTGCAACTGTTCTCGGGACTGGCCAATGCTCTATGGCCTCAATCTTCTTCGGATCCACTGACACTCCTGCCCCAGAAATTACATGTCCCAGGAACGAAATGTGATCTAACCAGAATTCACACTTGTCGAGCTTCGTATAAAGTTGATGCTCCCTCAATGTCTGCAAGACAGTCCTAAGATGTTTCTCATGCTCCTCTTCACTGCTGGAATAGACAAGAATGTCATCTATGAACACCACCACAAATTTATCCAAATACGGCAAAAAGATGCGGTTCATTAAATCCATGAATACTGCGGGGGCGTTGGTTAGTCCAAAGGGCATTACTAAAAACTCATAATGCCCGTATCTAGATCTGAATGCTGTCTTCGGTATATCTTGCTCCCGGACTCTTACTTGATAGTATCCCGACCGAAGATCGATCTTGGAAAAGACACTGGCCTTGCTCAACTGGTCAAACAGGTCATCAATCCTTGGTAGCGGGTACTTATTCTTCACTGTTACTGCGTTCAGCTTGCGGTAGTCGATGCACATCCTCGTCGATCCATCCTTCTTGGGAACTAGAATCACTAGCGCGGCCCAGGGCGATTTACTGTCTCGGATGAATCCCTTAGACTTCAACTCTTCCTCATGTTGATACAACTTATCCTGTTCTGACGGCGACATTCTGTAAACTCTGTCTGCAATAGGCCTCATTCCAGGGTTCAACTCAATGCTAAATTCTACCTCTCTGACTGGGGGTATCCCTGGGAGCTCATCAGGGAAGACGTCGAGAAAATCTTCGACCACTCTCGGAATCTGTCCTGGCTCTGATACTGCTGCTGAGATGACGCCTCCGGCCTGATTCTTCAAGGTTCGAGTAAAGATGAACTGCTCCATCCCAGGAACGCTGAATATGACCCTACCTCCTCTACAATCAATTGTCGCATGACTGTCTCTCAACCAGTCCATGCCAAGAACGACATCAAAATTCCTCATAGGGAATTCAATCAATGATGCGGGCAGTAAATACCCACACACCTCCACCGGACATGAAAAGCGCACTCGGCTAACTTCTACGAGCCCATTGCCGGTGAGTATATCCATTCTCTCCGGCAATGCCTCAAACTCTAATCCAATCCGTGTAGCATATTGTGCAGAGATGAATGAATGAGTAGCACCTGAATCAAATAATGCTACAGCGAGAAATGAGGTGACGAGAATTTTATCTGCCACCACGTCACTAGACGCTAGAGCCTCTCCCAAGGTCAATGTGAGAGCCTGGCCCCGCGGAGCCCCTTGTTGCGGCCTTCCTCGACCATGCTGTTGCTGCCTCTGAGAGCCTTCGGCTTCCTGTGCCTGGCGAAACATCTGAGCCTGCGTTGGTAGACGCTGGGCTAGGGGCCTTACTGCTAATACTGGCCCTCCACTCGGGGTTGCCACCGGAGCTGGCAATGCTGGAAACTGCTGAGCTGGCCCTCCTGGCCTCTGCATCACAGGACAAGTGGAGATACGGTGGTCTGAACTACCACACCTCAAGTATAAGCCATTCACTGACCGGCACACCTCCCTCGTGTGCCCTGTCTTCCCACAGAATGTACAGCCCTGGGGTGCTCCCTGACGCTGTTGCTGGTTTCTCGGCTGCTGATGCCGAACTGGCGCTGTATTAGTTGACACGGCCGTCCTCCGCGGCGCTCCCGCATCATGAATACGTACACCGGGTGCTGGTGCCGATGTTCGCTGCATTGCTCCTCCTCCAACCTGGGAATGAGATCTCTTCTGACCTCCTGTCCTTGATGCCAACCTCTGCTGGGTAAGCTCGTGCCTCCGAGCGGCCGTCAAAATAGCGTCAAACGTCTGGTAGTCGTGTCCCTCCACAAGCTGTAGTAGTTCCAAATGAAGTCCCTGCTGGAACCTCATAGCCTTTTCTGGCTCCGTTGCCACCATTGCTGGTACGAAACGGCACAATCTGCAGAACTCTGCTGCATACCCATCTACGGTCTTGCCTGCTTGCTTGAGACTGATGAACTTCTGCTGGAGCTCATATCGAGCTACTACGCCAAAATACTTGGCCTTGAATCTGTCACTGAAGGTGGTCCAACGAACAGGGCGTCTTGTACCAACTTCTTCTGATGCCCACCAGTCGCGGGCAAGATCCTGAAGTACCAGTTTGACCTGATCAACCTTCTCATCATCTGGAACCTTGGCTGCCACAAGAATGGCTTCGATGTCTTGAATCCATGCATCCGCAGTGATGGCATCCTCCGTGCCATCAAAATACCTCGGGTTCAAGCGACGGAACCTTCCTGATGCTCCCGAGTCAACCCCGGCGCTCCTCTCAAGAGCTAACTGAATCCCTTGGTTCAGCAACACGTTCTGCTCCTGCTGCCGAGTCTGTTGCTGTTGGTTAGTGACAAGAAACCCCCGGATGATCTCCAGGAGTGCTACGGCGTCTGGTACTGCCGTCGCTGCTGGTGCTGCAGGAGTTTCAATAACCTGCGGCTGTACTGCCTCTGGTTCCATTTCTGCTCGTGCCTGCACTGGAGATGGTTCTCTCCCTTGTTGCTGCCCAGTCGAGCCATGCTCTTGCTGCTCTTCCTCATGGGCCTCACCCGCTACTGAGAATGAAGCACCCCTATAGAGAAGAATATAAGATTATTAAGTCCGGACGAGGAAGATTTCGAGGATGCAAGTCAGGTTAGAGATCAAGGCAAGGACAGAGAATTCGAAACCAAATTTCAAGGGGAATAAGTTTTGATTGAGACTCCTAATAATTCGCAATACCCCACAAGTCTGAAAATCCGACCTGCATGGGCCACCACTAAAACCTTGTCACGCCCCAGTACCGAAATACGGAGACGGACTAGGCCAGCTACTCCATATGAGGTACGTAACGTCATACGACGATCGTGGCTGTCGAGAGACTAGGGGGTACATGCTACAATCAAGTCTCCTATGGTCCCACAGAGTTCTATATCTCAATCAATCAAATCACATCAGCAAATAGATGAACATTAAAGATAAAGCAGTAAGGCGTCCCCGATGCTTCATCAAAATGGTCATGAGAGACTAGCTTTATAATTTAGCTTTCTCAGAGAGTCAGGAGTACAAAATTATACACAGCTGTAGTCTGTTTATTTACAATTCTGTACTGACACAAAATATCAAGTAATCCGGCTAACAGGTGCCGGTGGCTAAACGCCGCAAAGGTATAAACAGGAGTGGTGGAGAAGAAACCCACTCGAGTCCCCGAACTGCCATGCTCCTAGTATGTACCATGGATGTCAGGGAGGAAGATCGTGTCCTCAGGCTCTGTTACGGGATCTGGCCAAACAAAACCAGCAGGGTCAGCCCCGAATAGCAAGTACTGCCAAAGGGGCACAAGAGTTAAGATTAAAAACCCAAGTAAATAGAATGATTGATAATAGTAATACTTATGCTACCATTATAGGGTAACGCCACATCCTCGAACCCATATGGCACCCTTACAACCAAACAAGGACAAAAGGTGCCGCATGGAGTCGGGACGCGTCGTACTCTATAACTTTCGCGTAAGTTAAAGGGTATAAACAATAAAATCTCCTGATCGTGACATCGGTCGACAGCCCATCATGGCACAATAACCAACCCAACAATCAAACAAGAACATGGGTTGGATCATGCACCATGATAGACATGTTTCTCAGTCATTCACAGAAGTAGCACTTCACAACCAGAATAAGTCTTTCGTTCATAACTTCGGTCCACAGCCTGTCATAGTACGATAACCAACCCAACAATCAAACAAGAACATGGGTTGGATCACGTACCATGACAGTCCGCTTCCCTCAGTTATTCACGGAAGGTAATAGGATACAAGCAAGTCGTTTTCACGGCCAATCAAGTCTACGAGTTTCTAGTGGGACGAGGTTATCCTCGCATCATGTTATTTAGAAATCCTCAGATCGTATCTTTCCAGCAAGGCTAGCCAACCCAGGGGTTCGCGTAGACAGGTATGATTGAGCACAGGTCCCTCGCAAGGCCACCTTGCTAAAATATATAATATATATCAGGAATTAATCGGATACAGTCATCCACTCGTTGCAGATGACACAGTATCCGTGGAGACCAGCCGGCGCGTCAAGACAATATCTCAAGGCGGCTGGTGTAACACGATCTCAGGATTCTGCCCTCCCCATGCATCTAGTATATTTAGTTGCGTAGTTTAACCCTAGGTGAAATCTGGACTCACATGCTGTGGCCTGCATGATTATCCTCCTAAAGTCGTACCTTAGTACGAGTACCCCAAAGAGGATTCATGTCAATCAGTATGTCAACATGTTCTACCCTCCTTAGTGTAATGCATCATTGCAAATACGCCACGTGGAGTTACGAGTCTTTTGTCGAGCATGAATAAGAACTGGGACATTCAGGTACATATATCAGGTAGGAACACTTTGTTCTCCGGGGTCACATTAGTGCTCATATCATGCTCGAGACAAAAGGCGTAAGGATATAAAATGGGCATATAATATATATAATAATAATAATAATAAGGTAACAAGATAGGACACAAAGTCCATGCGGCTCGAAGGGAGTGAGTCCATGCGGTTGGGTCAATACAGGTTCATGCGGACGAAGGGGTGTCGGCTTATGCGGCTGCGAAGGAAGCAATCGCCAGGCGGCCGGGGTTCAACAGCATATGCGGCTATGACCAGACAAAGTCATATGCGGCTGAGCATGGGCGTTACATATGCGGCTGGATGATGGATGGGCCTTATGCGGCCCAAAAACAGTAGCGCATATGTGGCTGGGTGCAAAAGAACTCATGCGGCTCGAAGGCTAGCCGCATGAAGTCCATGCGACTCAAGATAACAGGGGCTCATGCGGCTGAGTCTGAACAAGGCTATGCGGCTCAATTACTTGCCGCATGAAGATTCATGCGGTCAAGTACTCAAGCAAGTCTTATGCAGCTAGGAAGGACTTTCCATGCGGCTGAGCTCGAACGAGTCTCATGCGGCTGGAAAGTCCATGCGGCCAGAGACTTGCCGCATGAAGATTCATGCGGTCAAGTATTGCTCTTCTTCTCCACTTGTCCGAGAAGAGGAGCCAAGCAACCATGGCTTTCAAGCTACACAAAACCTTCATCCGGAGCCCAAATCGGAACTTTCTTAGGTCAAAATGGGGTAGAACGAGATCCTCTACAACATGGAACCATCAAAACTAGGAAATAACAAGATTAAGTAGATCAAAACCCAAGAAATCCGAAAATAAAGTAAACCTAGATCTATAAAAATCAAAGCTTCAAAATGGAAACTTCCAAGTTCTAAACTAGTATAGGTTGAGGAGAAGAACATGTTTTGGCAAATAGTTTTGTAAGAAATCATTGACAAAATTATGGATCCATCTCTTGAGCAAGTTGGTACTTGCCTTGGTTGATGGAAGAAATATTTGGTTGGTGGCGGAAATATTTGGTTGGTGGAGGAAATAAATGAGAGAAAGTAAATGAGAGGAGAGAGAATGAGATGAGTTATATGTATAGATCTTGGACCCATGGGTTCATGATGAACCAAAGGGTTCATGATGAACCATTGGTGAACCAAGAATAGGTTACCCAAATGAGCCAAAACTGTAGGCCCAAATGCAGAAAATAAATTAGAAAATAATATTTTGTCGAATATTTTGGGAAATGCATGAAGAAATACAGCATAATAAATACAGTATAAATACAAGGTAAATACGGTTTATCGGTTTACGTATTAAAATACGTATTCCAGGATCGGGGAGTGATAGTTAACGTTGTCATCGCAAGCACGAGATAGTCTAGAGACACAAAATAGGCCAGGACGTCGGTCCTAAAACTGATCCTAAGGCAAGAGTAGAAAGACAATTATAAAGGGACTATGTTGCACAAAGTAAATCAAACGTATTGGTTTTGTATGGGTGGGCGAGGAGATCATTCCACTAGTACAGTTGAGTACTGACACCCACATAGTTTTTATGTGCAGGCACAGGTAGAAGCTCGTAGCGCGGAGCTCGCTTGGATGCGTCGAGGTATGGAGTTCCTTTACGATTCAAAGCGTACGGCCGCATGGAGTCAAGACTTATACGGGACATAATGTATGGACGTCGCCTTCCGAAGCATCCGCTGGCAAGACATGTATTGAGAAATGAGAGAGAGCTGAGTGACTTGTAATGTGAGATGAGTGAGCTTGAGAGACTTGTAATCTTGGCCTTGCGTCCCATTGTAACTGTTGTTTTCAATATCAATAAAGAGCTTCTTTGAATAACTTGTGTTTTGTTCTAATTTTCGCTGCTATTGTTCAATGTCTCTGCATGGGACTTCTGTGCGATGACCCCGTCGCAGCTGCTGAAATCGGCCGTTATGGAACCCGCCTTGCACGAGCGCAATCTAGGCTCGTGCAACATCACGCCTTAGCGAAGATGATCGCTCCTACGGGAGCGGGGCGTGACAAAATGGTATCAGAGCACGGCTTTACGTCCTTGGACTATCGATTGAATTCTTTAACTCCGTTGTTTCCACAAACTCTGAAGTATTGCTTCCGCAAAGTTGATATCGTTGGTACGCTCTCTCTCAATTGTCCCAAGGGATGTCCATACAATAAGTCTAACTATTTTACAAAACATAGGAGAACAGTTTTTGATAAAACGAAAAGATGGTTTGCGTAAGCACGGTTGGCTAAGTCGGGCTGGGCATATACACCAAGGATTGTGTCAACCTTAGCAAAGTCGAGTACGGGATTCGTAGTGTTCGAGCTAGAATGAGTTGAACTCGATTGAGTAAATATGGGATGACTGTCGATATGGGTGCTATCGAGCGACGGTATCGTCGATGCGATATAGATGAACGTGCTTGGAATTAGAGAAATGGTTCGAACGTGATTCGAAGAAGTTAATTTAGATTCAAATGATAGTTTTGAGGATTTGTTGAATGACTTCATTCCTGAGTGGTGTATGCGATAGCCTCAGGGATGTCGATCGATCGATTGAGGATGCGGAGTGTCGGTGAGTCTATCAACAAGCGTTACGTTATGCAAAGCCGTAGAGTGAGTATCATTGAATAAAGTTTAGCCTTGAAGTTTGATGTGTTGATTCGAACAGATTAGAAAAGACGCGCACGGAACGTGCACGGGATTGAGGATTACGCAAGTATGAAACGCGAAAATGAGCGAGTATATGAAGTCGAATCGAGGAAAAGTTAGGGTGTACGGATGGATGACTTGATCGAGGAAATCGATACGGATCGTATACAAAAAGTTAGCATGACAGGTAGACAGCGTGCATGAAGGGATTGATTTTGAAGTTACGCGAATGACTCTAAGGATTCGATTGGATGTCGTTCGATGATTGAGTTAGCACGATCGATGCAAATTGAGGAAATATATTGGTCGATGACTTAAGATAGACGGATGAACAATACGTAAACTTGGATTTGAGGAAATTGATGTGTGAATGATTCGAGGGATAATGATAGAACTTGAATTTGAATGTCGAGGAGATTATCCGGTTGGACGATAGCATCATTCGTACGATTCAAAATTGGTTGCAAAGGAAGATCGTCAGGTTACGCATATCGTCGATGGTATTGAGGCGTATCAAAGATCGATATGCGATAACTCGAGGGTACTCTGACTTGGCAGATGACGATCGTGCAAGTGTTATTGTTCGGTTGGGTGTTATACTTAGGATTTTGATTGAGATGAATGTTGGATAAAAATGGTTGTGTCTTGAGGGTTACGCGAATAACCACAGCGTCGACATTCTTGTCTTGCGCGAGCATAACTCTAGCCTCGCGCATACGTTACGTCGAATTTGGGACGATTGTTTCGCGTGAGCGCTGACATGGTGATTCATGTCGCGGGAATGATCGAACTCAGAAAATCAGGATACGGCAACTTTGATTGTCCCGATTTGTCGGTTTGATGCAATAGAAAATTTGAGGATGTTAGGACTTACGATTGAGAAATGAAATAAACTTGAGGATTGACTAGGTACAATCCGTGCATCGAGAATGAATTAGTCTAGACTCGAACAAGAGTTACGTCCCGATAATGATGATTATCTCGCGGGAGCGTGCATGGTGGTTCATGCCCACCGTGGACAATCTGACTCGCGTGAGATCGGGGCACAACATATTGTTAAGCTAGACGACCTTATGATCGATTACGTGAACTGGGATGAACGACTTAGGGAGTATAAAATGTGAATTATGGATTAGCAATGAATTGTGTCGTAGCGTGCTTGATTTGAGAAGGATTGATAGGCGAACTATATCGAAAGTGTTTAAAGGGATAAACTATACAAGATGACTTAATGAATCAGCGATTTTGATACGTCGTAAAATTGGTTGAACGTGAGTTGTCGTAGGAAGGCCTTGCTGAATGACTCGGACCCCGTACGACGAAATGTTGGGATGTGTGTAGGAAATCGATGCTCGATGTTTAGAAATCAGAGTAATGCGAGCTTGGGTAGAAAACCCTGTACTATCAACTTGGTTTGACCTTAGGATGGGGTCAGTGTTGATATCGTTGTTTGAAAACTGTGATTCCAATACTGACAATTGACTTTAGCCTAAAGAGATTGCCTAGCGGCTAGGCGAGATGTCCATGTTGCGGGAGTTAGCATCGGTAGGATTGATTTTCAGGATTTAGTGGATGGATCGATAGGTGGAGTTGGATTCACTATCACGAGGCTTGGCTGAAATGCATATATTTTGAAGACGCCTAGAATATGTGTATGATCCAACCAAGTGATACGTTGAATTCAAGTGAGACTTGAAGAATAGAAAAGTGTCGAGGATTTTGAAATCGTATTGAAGGAAAGATTAAGAATAGCACGAACGTGGCTCCGATTTGGAAAATGCATATGAAGAAATGAGTGCGAGAGTCGTTTTGAGAGATGAGAGAGAGCTGAGTGACTTGTAATGTGAGAAGAGTGAGCTTGAGATACTTGTAATCTTGGCCTTGCGCCCCATTGTAACCGTTGTTTTCAATATCAATAAAGAGCTTCTTTGAATAACTTGTGTTTTGTTCTAATTTCCGCTGCTATTGTTCAATGTCTCTGCATGGGACTTCTGTGCGACGACCCTGTCGCAGCCACTGAAATCGGCCGTTATGGAACCCGCCTTACACGAGCACAATCTAGGCTCGTGCGGCATCACGCCTTAGCGAGGACGATCGCTCCTACGGGAGCGGGGTGTGACAGCTGGAGATGTAGACACGAGACGATCGACTTCGGGCTATGTGATGATGTTTACCGGAGGAGCGGTATCGTGGTAGTCGCGATTGCAGAAGTGTGTTACCTTGTCGACGACGGAGGCAGAATACATTACGGCGACGGAGGCTTGCAAGGAGCTGTTGTGGATGAAGAAGCTGTTGCAAGAAATAGGGCTGAAGCAAGAGCAGTATACTTTGCTTTGCGACAGTCAGAGTGCTATTTACCTTGTGAAGAACCAGACATTTTATAGTCGGTCCAAGCACATCGAGACTCGATATCATTGGATACGGGATGTGGTTGAGAAGAAGGACACGACGCTTGAGAAGGTTCATACTGATGACAATGGAGCGGACATGCTCACGAAGGTTCTACCGAAGGGAAAATTTAAGTACTGCAGGCAGATCGTCGGGATGACGACCTCCTCCACCTAGTTGTGAAGGGGGAAATTTGTTAGAGTGGGTGGGGTTTCCAACCAATGTGGAGAAGACCCCGGAGTGCGACGAGCGTCGTCTGCGTGTCAGAGAAGCTCGGGGAGATGACGAGACCAGTCGGAGAAGACGAAGAAGCTCGGGAACAGTCGGGAGGAGCTGCTGGAAGAGGTGGAGCAGAGTTCGGGCCGAACTCTGTCGAACTGTTCTGGAGTCAGGACACTGAGTTCTGGCCGAACTCTGTGTCGTCGGGGCTGAAGTGATTTTCAGGGTAATTTTTTCACCGTTGGATCGTATCCTACGGTCCAGGTTTTGTTGCGGGATTAGGGTATTTTCATATGGTGTTTCCTAACCCTAATCTCATAACACAACACACACAAGAGAGAGAAAAGAGGCAAGAGTGCCATTGCAACTTTGGGAGAGAAGAAGGAGGATTGAAGGCCAATTTCGAAGGAGGATCGTGTTCGGGTAATATCTACTCGTCGTTTTTGTTCTTCGTAGCCTTGTAATCATTATTCTTGCTTCTAAGTGTTGTGGGAATCCGATTTGGATCGGGAGAATTTTGTAGAGGGTGTAATCCTTTATTTTATTAGTGAAGGCTTCTCAGGGTTGGACTCTGATCGTCCGTGGTTTTTTTCGTAAGGATTTTTCACGTCAAAAATTCTCTGTGTCTGCGTGGTTTGTTTTTTGGTGTTTTGGTTTGTGCGTTGTATTGATCGGTTCTCTCGCATGTACTCTCTAGTTTGGGAAAATGTTTCCGCGTTTCTTTCCCAACAGTAGTTACACGATTATGTTATAATACCTAGACGATAGGTAAACCTATTTGGAATATGTAGTTTAAGCTTATGTAACCAATAAACATCCTCATATTTCTTCTATGCTGAGTGTATGCAAAAATAAAAAGATACAACTTTCTACATGAACTTCTATTTATCTCTATTACACATCTATATATATATATAATAGCAAAATAGTTGAAACAAATTGCAAAAATGCCATTTTTCGCCTAAACTCAGCCACAATAAAAAATTAATTAAAAACAATATGGTTACAAAAACGAAATTATACAATGATTAAACAGCTGCCAGCAATATTAAATTGTGATACAATTGTCATTAATTAACCGTCAGTGACCAACAAAATTATTCAAAAAAATTAAACACAAATACCATTTTCCCGCCTAAACTCAGCCACAATAAAAATTAATTAAAAATCAAATGGTTTAAAAAATGAAATTGTACAATGATTAAACAGCTGCCAGCAACATTAAATTGTGATACAATTGTCATTAATTAACCTTCAATCAAAACCAAAATTATTCAAAAAATTAAAAACCTTTTCCCAAGACCATTCTTTCTCATCAATTAAACAACTGCCAGCCACTTTTCTCCATCAACCAAGAAAACTGTTGGTTTTCCAACATATTTTACATTAATAATGTTTTATTCATACTGTCTATAAATACAGTAAAAAAATGGATTCCATCCTCACTCTTCAACTTTCAGAAAAAGAAAAAAAATTCTTCATCAATGGCTCCTTTCTTCTCACTAATTCGTGAGGTCAGTCCATCCAAAACATTTTGGAATTTGAAAGTCGACTCATTCGTATGTATGATGTACCCGGATACGGAGGGAAAGGGCAACCATTCAGTCTCGAGTGTGTATTTCACGATTCTGAGGTAATTTTACTTATCCTCAGTTTATTACATTCTGCAATTCTGTTTATGTTAGATATAATCTATAAAAAAAATTGCTGATGTACAGTAATAAAATAAACTACTATTACATTCAACTGTTGTAATAATTCAATGCTTCCATATGGTTACAAAAAAATTATTATCATACATTAGGTGTACGTTAATGTAAGGAGAAGTTTTCCATATTCTATCAATATCAAACCTTCTAAATTACTGGTGTAATTTTATATATAGAATCAATGTACTAATGATTAAACTGCTGCTAGCAACATTAATTAAAAAACCATATGGTTAGAAAACGAAATTGTACAAATTACTGGTGTAATTAAAAAACCATATGGTTACAAAACAAAATTGTACAGTGATTAAACAACTGCCAGCAACATTAAATTGTGATACAATTGTCATTAATTAACCTTCAGTCAAAAACAAAATTATTCAAAAAAATTAAAAACCTTTTCCCAAGACCATTCTTTCTCATAATCAAACCACTGCCAGCCATATTTCTCCATCAACCAAGAAAACTGTTGGTTTTTCAACATATTTTACATTAATAATGTTGTGTTCATACCAGTTATTTTTTCAAATTAATGTACAAATTAGGCGGTGTAATTTTTTAATTACTGGTGTAATTAAAAAACCATATGGTTATAAAACAAAATTGTACAAATTACTGGTGTAATTTTTTAATCAAAAGTGTAATTAAAAAACCATATGGTTACAAAACGAAATTGTACAATGATTAAACAGCTGCCAGCAACATTAAATTGGGAATCAATGTACACCAGTAATTTGTACAATTGGGAATCAATGTACACCAGTAATTTGCAAGAAAATGATAAGAAAATTTCTTTTATAACATTCGAATCAAAGTACAAATGACATCTAATTATATGCATAAAAAACAATAGCAAAAAAAAACACAAATGACATTAACATAAAACGTTAAATCGATAGCAAAAAAAACATAAATGCCAGCAACATAAATCGATATTGAGAAAAGGTTATTTAACCTTGGTACATTCTGTAATTCTGTTTAAGTATAATATAATCCAAAAGAATTGGTGATGAACAATAATAGAATAAACTACTATTACTCATGTTAAAGACTTGATAGACTCAGATTTAGAATAACCAACCAATGGCTGCAACGAATACCCCGCCAATGGCTGCCAAATCATCATTGCCGATTTTCGAATGGCTGCAACGAATGCCCCGCCAATTGTTTTAACGATAGTCAAACAAAATAATTAAATGATGACAAATAAAAAGAGAAACCCGGCTCAAATCTTTGTCCACACAAAAAATTTCAGCCCATAAGCTGTCATAAAAACACGCACATGAATCAAGAAATTGAACATTCACACAAACCTTAGCATTCTCAGAGCTCTCCCCTCTTTTCCGATGGCTCTTTTACAACAGCAGTTCCTACGGTCACATAGCCACATATGACTCATAATTGAGACTTGAGAATGTCAAATTTAGAATGACCAGCAATGGCTTAAACGATTAACCCGTCAATTGCTGCCAAATCATCATTGCCAATGGGCCAATGGCTGCAACTAATGCCCCGCCAATGGTTTTTAAGCTCGGCCGAACGATGTCAAAACAAATGTTAAATATCAACTGTCATTTGTACCAACTGAAAAAGTGGCTGAAATTAAAGTTAAACGAATTTAATGGCAGTATATCATGAATAATAAAAATAATACCAATGATTTCATAATCTATATATATTGGCAGCATTTCAATAATAATAAGATATTCTCCTATTACTCATGTTAAAAACTTGATAGACTCAGATTTATAATAACCAACCAATGGCTGCAACGAATGCCCCGCCAATGGCTGCCAAATCATCATTGCCGATGGACCAATGGCTGCAACAAATGCCCCGCCAATGGCTGCCAAATCATCATTGTCGATGGACCAATGGCTGCAACGAATGCCCCGCTAATGGCTGCCAAATCATCATTGCCGATGGACCGATGGCTGCAACGAATGTCCCGCCAATTGTTTTAACGATAGTCGAACAAAATAATTAAATCATAAAACACAAATACAATTGGAATTTGACGAAAAAAATACACTGCTGCCAGTGTGTGTCTTTTGCAACAGCAGTTCACACGGTCACATAGCCACACATGTCTCATAATTAAGACTTAAGAATGTCAAATTTAGAATGTCCAATAATGGCTAAAACGATTAACCCGCCAATTGCTGCCAAATCATCATTGCCAATGGGCCATTGGCTGCAACTAATGCCCCGCCAATTATTTAATGGCAGTATATCATGAATAATAAAAATAATACCAATGATTTCATAATTATAGATAATGGAAGTATTTCAATAATAATAAAATGAGCTGAATACTTGAATAAATTATATGCATAAATATTTGTGTACTGAATTTATTTTTTCCTTTGCAGAGCGATCGTATTCATGCAAGTATTAAGAAAGATTTAATCCCCAACTTTCAACCATTGCTGAATGAGAGAAGACTCTATGTTGTTCGTTGTTTTGTTGTTACAAATAACAACATGAAATACAAAACAACTGCAAACAAATACAAGATATTATTCTTGGCAAAAACGAAAGTTGTTGAAATATTTGATGAGAAATTTCCTTCTTTTATTTTTAGTTTTCACAAGTTTTCTGATTTTACAAGTGAGGAACCTTTAGATGATAACAAACTTATTGGTAAATACATAATTTAAATTATTTTTGTGTTTACAAATATGAAATTATTTTCTTTCATCAATTTTATTGTTATTGTAAATACCATTAATTTCAGATATTATTGGACGAGTTGTTTCATTAGATCCTCCCCAACAAAGGGATTTGAAAGATGGACCAACACGACTTATGGATATTACTCTTGAGGACAATGAGTAATAATTTAAATTTTTGATTATTTAATTTCTTAATATTTTGCCATATAATTAAAAATAATTTAATTTCCTTTGTATTATTAGGAAACATCGTCTGCCATGTACTTTGTGGGGGTAATTTGGTTGATGATATGGTTTCGTACGTTAATAATGGAAGAAATGAGCCTGTTGTAGTAATACTACAAATGTTTCGTACCAAATTATATAGAGGTGATAATTATTTCTTATATATTGTATTTTATTTTCATTCTACATTTATAAAATAATTTAATATATGTTTAAATTGTATTGTTTTCCGATTAGGACAAGTTACAGCATCCAACACATTCTATGTGTCAAGGTTGATATTTGGTGTTGACATTCCTGAGATTGAAAATTTTAAATCATGGTAACTAAAACAACTCTATACTATAATTAATTGTTAATTGTTAATACTTTAGTTAGTATTCATAATTAAATTAATAAATCTTCGTCTACTTTCTGAAGGATTGTTGAAGAAAGTAGTGAATCAATCACTATAAGCACAGTTTCACTAACTTCTACAAATTTGGTTGAAAATGAATTATCAAGTGGCCAAGCTATAGTTAGGACCATTGAGAAATTGAGAGATAACCACGAGGTATAAATTTCTTTCAGTTACAATTTATAATTATATTATATTACATATTTTAACTTATTCATAATATTAATTTAAATTTTTTATTATTGATTATCAGATTGGAAGCTTTTGGGTTTATGCTGAAATTGTTGAAGTTGTATTAAAAATGCTTGGTGGTATTTTTCGTGTAACAAATGTCCCAAAAAACTAGATAAATGTGGCGATTTATTTTACTGTGACAGATGTGACAAATTTGAAAAAGATGTTAACATCAGGTATTAACCTACAATAATTTTCAACCTAATTACTATTTTTCTAGATTATTTAAATACAATTTTCTATAACAGGTACAAAATTAATGTTCGTGTCATTGACACAACCGGAGAAACAGAGTTACTATTATGGGACAAAGAATGCGTTCAGCTTATTGGAAAAAAAGGCTTTGGATTTAAAAAGAAGACGTCACAGGTACATTTGCAAATAATCTCTAAGCAAATAAAATAATTTTTGCACTATACTTAAATTTGTTATATTTATTAAAAATTTGTTTCTCTTTTTTAAAATTGTAGGAATCAGAAAATGATAAGAAAATTCCTGAGGAAATACAAAATTTAGTTGGCTTAAGAATTTTCTTCAAAATTCAAGTAAGATCTGAACAAGTACGTAATTATACTGGATCATTTACGGTATTAAAGCTGACTACCGATGAAGGACTAATTTCACTATATTCTGAAAATTTTAAAGATAATCAGTTATGTGCTAATCTTTTGGTAATTTGAAATTGCTTTAATTATTTTTTAAAAATTCTGTTGAAAATATATCGTTTTTTTTTACAGGAATCTGATATCTTTTCAAATTTGTTGAAGGAGGATAATGATGTCGAAATGGTAAGCAAGTTTTCCTTTAAATATTCATTTTCTTTTCATTTACAACACATTTTAATTGCATTGTCATATAAATGAATAGATTGGATCGTGTGGAGAGATTATTTCAACACCAAATGTCAAAAATTCACAAGAGATTGAGTCTGTGGAAACTCCTGAAGATTCCGGATTGAACAGGTCCTTGGTTGATGCATACTCAACAACAGCCGGATCAAAGAAGATGAATGTTAATATAAAGAAAGAGAAGGAATAAAGATTATCTTAGTTTGATCCTTAGTGCCTTTAATTACAGCCAGCTTAAAAGAACACTTTGTTCAATGTATTGACGTACTTGAATATTATCTTAGTTTGTATTTTATTGCTTTCAAGTTGAGCTAGCTCTTAAAAGAACATTTTGTTAGAGCTTACTTAGTTAATTGAACTTATGTTATTCTCAATGGAACTTTCATTTGTGTTATATATGTATTTGAAGAAAGTATATATAAACCTTTTTTGTGCTATTAGATAATCTAATTTAATACAAACAATGAAACATTATATAGATAAGATGAAAATTGATATGAAAAAAAGATAAGGAATGACATTTTTCACTCATTATAAGTTGATCACTGTCACGCCCCAGAACCAGAATACTGGAGGGCGGGGACGTACATAGCCAGCTACGTATATTGAAGTACAACCCACCTCGCTATACGGTCACGGCTGTCTAGATACATGAGGGTTTAACTACAATCCAACAGTCGCCTATGGTCATGAACAAGCCTATTGTCTCAATCTCAAGCAAGTAGTAACAGTATACAAGATGTTAGAGCACCAAATATATAATAGCAAGGCGTCCCATACATTACATATTCGGATGATCATGAAGCTAGTCGTACAAAATGTCAGGACTAGCAAGAGTTTCAGTCATACATGATCAACCCTAGGATCTGTCAATCATGTTACAGCCCGTAGGCAGACAGTAAATAAAGGTGCAATACGAGCTAACACGTGCTCGCCGGCTAAACGCCTCAAAAGAATAATTTTATAATAAAGTGGGAGAACAAAAAAAACCCACTCATTGCCAGGGTTACGCCTGGTGTTCACCATCCGGCTGGAGGGTAGGTACATCCTCTGGTGCTGCTCCGATATCTGGCCATACAAAACCAGCTGGATTAGACCCCAGAAAGAGCAAGTGCCACAAAGGAGGCTTCACTTAGGAACTAAAACCAGCATATCACAATAGAATATTAAAGATAATAAATAAAGAACTGATAACAATAGAGATAACAACAGTAAACTGAGTACGAGGAAACCATTCAAGTAGCTAGGTCACAACCCTTAAACCAAACAAGGACCGGGGTTGCAGCCCTTCACCTGAATAGAAACCCGTCTCAAATACTATTGGTACAGTGAAGACAATAAACGAAAAGAGGACACAGAACTGCTCCGGGAGCCAGGTTACAACCCTTAAACCAAACAAGGACCGGGGTTGTAACCCTTCGCCTGAACAGAACTGGACCCCTGATCTTTATTGCTAAGGCCAGTATAAATAATCATGGTATTAAGGTAAGGTAAAATATGACGAACATGGCATGGGGTTGCAATAAGACAATAAACGAAGAGAGGACACAGAACTGCTCCGGGAGCCAGGTTACAACCCTTAAACCAAACAAGGACCGGGGTTGTAACCCTTCGCCTGAACAGAACTGGACCTCCGATCGTTATTGTTAAGGCAAGCATCAATAATCATGTCATGTCACAATCTTGCACAGGATCAGGATAAGACTAAGCTGGAATAAACTACATCCAATCAATCACGGCCAATCAAGAGTACGGCTTGATACTTTTAACTAACTAGGGTTATCACAGGCCTAGTTACTAGCAAGATGCAATGAGATTATCCCAACAGCCACAAGCCCTGCAGACCATCCGATTATCCAGGTCGAATGTCCGTTTAGGAAGAATGCAACACGTGACTGTGTGCTGGAAATGTGCCCTACTCGTCGGTAGGCTACAAGTCCACTGAATGTGCCCAGATAACGGAATTGCCTGTAGCTGAGAATCTCTTCATGACTACTAAATCATTCTAGTTAATTGTCCTTAGTCAATTTCAGTAGGTACCCCTGACCGTGGTACTCAGGGGTCCCCATCCTAGATATGATGCAAGACAGTACTAGTTTATTTGTACAAACACAATCGTCCACGGTGTCCAAGTCTTTCATACTTGTCATGTCAGGCTAGCTGTCGTAACAACATGTCGAGATATATCATGTCAGTTTACTTGTCAAGAGTGCGCCACAATGGACCACTATCGTGTTCTATTCTTACAATATCATGAATGAGAGAAACTTGCATAAAATAACTAGTGACATATTTTTGATGCCAAGGAAAAGATCTACAACTTCCACGTTGGGAGTTGGGAGAAGTTCGAGCCATAATTCAGTCAATTAGGACATATAACAGTTAGAAATAGCCAAAATAGGCATTATGTGGCCTATTCAGCGACACCATATGCGGCCAACTGCGACATGCGGCTCATGCGGCTCAACTGCGACATTATATGCGCCCAACTGCGACATGCGGCTCATACGGCTCAACTGCGACATCATATGCGCCAACTGCGATATGCGCCTTATGCGGCTCATCTGCTACATCATATGCGACCAACTGCGACATGCGGCTCATGCGGCTGAACTGCGACATCATATGCGCCCAACTGCGACATGCGGCTCATGCGGCCCAACTGCGACATCATATGCGTCAATTGCGACATGCGTCTCATGCGGCTCAACTGCGACATCATATGCGCCAACTGCGACATGCGCCTTGTACGGCTCATCTGCGACATCATATGCGGCCAACTGCGACATGCGGCTCATGTGGCTCAACTGCGACATCATATGCGCCAACTGCGACATGCGGTTCATGCTGCAGATGAATATAGAAATGACAAAAAATTGCTTTTGGCCATAACTTCCTCATCCAAAGTCGGAATCAAGCGAAACAAAGCCAAAATCGTATGAAATTGAATTCTCTACAACATAGAACCAATAGTTTTCGAAAATAACCAAGTTTTAGAGATCAAAACTAAAAAAACCGAAAAGTTACAAACTTAGATCTACAAGAATCCATCCATCAAATCCAAAAATGTCTAGTTCTAAAGAGGCTTAGAATCAAGTAAGGAAGAGAATGGAACAATAAAACTTGACATACATCATGAAGCAAGTTTACACTTGCCTAGCTCTCTTTCCTGGTAGGTGGAAGAGTAAATGGTGGAGAAGAAGAAGTGAAGGAGAAGAATAAAATGAAGAGAGAGAGAGAGTTAGGTGGAAATATAAATGAGGGTGGTGGTGGTAGGTAGGGGTTCTCCCCTTGGTTCATGATGAACCAAGGCAACCCAAGCCTAGCCGAACCAACCCAAAATAAACCGAGCCAAGCCATGAGATATACGATACAAGATAAATACGTACACGTATTCCAAGATACGTAATACGAACTACAGACATTACAACTCTACCCACCTTAAAAGAATTCCGTACTCGGAATTTAATTAAGAGGCTAGAGGGATAAGAACAAGCTATACTATTCATAGGCAAGCTATACTAATCAAGCAATCAAGTAATTATTCATGCAAGCAAGGAATCGAAAGCATAAGGCACAAGAAAGATATTATACCTCACGAGTCAAACAGGTCAGGGTATCGCGATCGGATATTATCCTCATGCTCCCACGTCGACTCATCCAAAGAGTGATGACCCCAAGCAACACGGACTAAACTAATAGTCTTGTTCTTGAGTATCTTCTCTCTCTGGTCCAATATAGACATGGGCCTCTCCTCATACGAAAGGTTGGTACCAACAACCAATTCCAAATGATCCAGAATATGGCTCGGGTCCGGGATATACCGTCGCAGTTGGGATACATGGAACACGTCATGCACCTCACGTAGCGACGGCGGAAGAGCGAGACGATAGGACACATCACCTACTCGCTCCAGAATATCGAACGGCCCTATATACCTAGGACTAAGCTTTCCTCGTACGCCGAAACGAATGACGCCGTGGTTAGGCAAAATCCTCAGGAATACATGGTCGCCGACTGAGAATTCAAGGGGTCGCCGATAGGAATCGGCCCAATAACGCTGGCGATCTTGGGCAACTCGAAGATGATCTCTGACTCTCCTGACCACTTCAACGGTCTGAGCAATCATTTCCGGACCGAGCATCTGTTTCTCTCCGACATCGTCCCATGCTAGCGGGGATCGGTACTTCCTACCATACAGTACCTCGAACGGTGCCATCTGGATACTGGCCTGGAAACTGTTATTGTACGAGAACTCCACCAGGTGCACGTGATCTTCCCACGAACCACCGAAGTCGAGTGTACATGACCGCAACATATCTTCAAGAGTCTGGATCGTATGTTCCGACTGGCCATCTGTCTGCGGGTGATAAGCTGAACTGAAGTGGAGGTGAGTTCCAAAACTTTCTTGCAAGCTACGCCAAAAGTACGACGTAAATCTTGAATCTCTGTCTGAAGTGATACTGACTGGTACACCGTACAATCTGAGATGTCGGAGATACATCTCCGCTAGCTGAGCCGTCGACTGACCAACTCTGAACGGAAGAAAGTGAGCCACCTTCGTGAGCCTGTCTATGACAACCCAAATAGCGTCTCTGCCAGCCGGGGATCTGGGCAATCCCGTCACAAAATCTATGGTTATATGTTCCCACTTCCATTCTGGAATTGGCAAGGGCAGAAGTAGTCCAGCTGGCCTCTGATGTTCAGCCTTAACTTGTTGGCAAACCAAACATCGAGAGACAAACCGGGCTATCTCCCTCTTCATGCCATTCTACCAAAAGTGCTGACGAATATCACGGTATATCTTCGTACCGCTGGGATGAATGGAATACTGCGAACTGTGAGCCTCCGTCATGATCTCCTGTCTGATATCTCCACTGGGTACACAAAGACGCGTACCATGTCGAAGTGTACCATCTTCATGGATACATAACTCTGGTCTTCGTCCTGCCTCACACTCTGCTCTGAGTCGCTGAAGCTTGGAATCTACTGACTGTGCCATCCGGATCCTCTCGACTATAGTGGACTGAACTTGCATGCTGGCCATCAATGCCATACTGGAAGGGAGGACGACTTCTATACCCATCTTCTGAAGATCGGCTAACAGTTCTGGTTGCGCTGTCAGGAAATAAACTCCGGCTCTCCTGCTCAATGCATCTGCAACAACGTTGGCCTTCTCTGGGTGATACTGCAGGTTGACATCATAATCCACAAGCAGCTCTAGCTATCTCCTCTGACGCATGTTGAGATCCTTCTGGGTGAAAACATACTTCAGGCTCTTATGGTTGGTGAAAATCTACCCTATCTCTATACAAGTAGTGCCTCCACAACTTAAGTGCAAACACTACTGCTGCCAGCTCCAAGTCATGGGTTGGGTAATTCCTCTCATGATCACGAAGTTATCGTGAGGTATAAGCTATTACCTTCCAATGCTGCATCAGAACACATCCTAAACCTCTGCTCGAAGCATCACAATATACTGAGAATCCTCCAGTTCCATCTGGAAGCGCGAGAATAGGAGCCGTCATCAAGCCTCGCTTCAACCTCTCAAAAGAATCCTGGCACTCTGCTGTCCAAGTAAACTGCACATCCTTGCGGGTCAACTGGATCAATGGCGCAGAAATTCGAGCAAAGTCTGAAACAAATCGCCGGTAGTAGCCGGCTAAGCCAAGAAAACTGCGAATTTCTGCCACTGTGCTAGGTACCGGCCACGACTTAATGGCCACGATCTTCTGGGGATCCACTTCAACTCCTCCTCGGGTGATGATATGACCCAAGTACGAAATACGATCGAGCCAGAACTCGCATTTACTAAACTTGGCATACAACTGGTGCTCTCTGAGAATCTGGAGGACAACTCGGAGATGCTGTTCATGCTCCGCTTCACTCTAGCTATAGACCAGGATGTCGTCTAGGAACACAATCACGAACTGATCCAAATAGGGCATAAAGATGCGATTCATGAGGTCCATGAATACAGCCGGCGCATTGGTTGCTCCAAATGGCATAACAAGGAACTCCCAATGCCCATATCGGGATCTGAAAGCTGTCTTCGGGATGTCCCGCTCTCTAACTCTGATCTGATGGTATCCTGACCGCAAGTCGATCTTCGAGAATACTGCTGCTCCCTTGAGTTGATCAAACAAGTCATCTATCCTCGGAAGAGGATATCTGTTCTTGATTGTCACTGAGTTCAAGGTACGATAATCTATACATAATCTGGACGTACCATCCTTCTTTTTCACAAGAAGCATCGGGGCTCCCCAAGGCGGTCCACTAGCACGAATGAATCCCTTGGCTCTGAGTTCTTCAATCATCTTGTACAATATCTCTAATTCTGACGGCGCCATCCTAGACTCTCTCTGACACTGGGGCTGTTCCGGGAATCAAGTCGATGGTGAACTCGATCTCCCGTTCTGGCGGTATCCCTGGAAGCTCTTCTGGAAAAACGTCTGAAAACTCTTCGACTATCCGAAACTGTACTACTGCCACTACCATCCGCAACACTGAAGGAGAAGGTTCAACTTCGCCTCGAGAGAAAGAAAACTCCGGCTCGCCTGGAATGCTAAAAATAATCCTGCCAATGTGGCAGTCTATCCTAGCATACTGGTCCCTCAACCAATCCATCCCTAAGACCATATCATAATCGGCCATCGGAAACTCTATCAATCTAGCGAAGAATTCTCTACCGCTGACTACGATCCGACACGAGGAAATACTCTATCTACTCCCACAAGTCCGTTACCAGTAAGTATATTGAGCCTTACTGATGATGACTCGGGCTCCAGTCCTATTCGTGTCGCGAATCGTGCAGACATAAATGAATGCGAGACACCAGAATTAAATAATACTGAAGCAGGAAAGGTGTTGACGAGAATAGTACCTGCCACTACCTCACCTGGTGCTATCCCTTCTTCTCCCATGGTCAAAGCCAGCACTTGACCATGTCCTCTGGGTGCGGGTTCCCTCTGCTGAAAATTTCTCTGTCTGCTCTGGATCAGGGCTTGGGCTTGGGCATACTGTTGCGGTCTCTGCTGCTGGAATGCCTGGGCCTGTGTCGGCAATGGCCTCGGGAACGGGTACTGTAGCTGCTGCTGCTGCTGGACTGGTGCTGGTCCTCTAACTGAAGGACTAGAGAAGGTCGATGAACTCCCCCTGTTCGGGCAATTCCCAACCCTGTGGTCCGGGGCACCACAAACCAAGCACAAACCCTGTACTCTGCGACACTCCGATACCACATGCCCTGGCTTCCCGCAGTGTGAACATCCTACTGTAGAAGACTGCTTCTATTTCTGCTGCTGAGGGTACGTCGGGGTGGAATGCTGAACCGACGTCACTGAGGCCGCCCGCCTCGGAGTTTCAATGGTCAAAGCCCTGGCTGCCGGGGCTGGTGCTGATGATTGATTCATCTGGCTATGGGATCGCTTCCGACCTCCGGTCCTATCCACGATCCTCTGGGAGGTATATTCATGCCTCCGGGCTGCCCTCAGTACTGCATCAAAAGTCTGATGCTCAAACTGCTCAACTGCCAACAAAATCTCCAGGTGGAGCCCCTGCTGGAACCGCTGGGCTTTATCAAACTCGGTCGCCACCAAGGTAGGAGCAAACCGACTAAGTCTCGAAAACTCGGCCGTATATCTATCGACCGTCCTGCCCATCTGCTTCAGATTGGTGAACCTCGTCTGTAGATCATATCAAGCTACAGTATCGAAATACTTGGTCTGGAATCTCTCTCTGAATACTGCCCAGGCTATAGGGGCCACTAATCCAATGACCTGTGCCGCCCACCAGCTGCGGGCAAGATCCAATAACTGCAGGCGCACCACGGCCACCTTCTCGGCTTCTGGAGTCCTGGCTGCTTCTAGAATCACCTCGGTGTCCTGAAGACAAGCATCAGCAGCGATAGCATCTTCACTGCCGTCGAAGAAGGGAGGTGGTTCGCGCTTAAAGCTGTTGGCTGCGCTATTACCCTGATGACCTCCGCTGGTCAAAGTGTCTGTCACTGCCTGGTGCAAGGCATTTCCTCGACGATCCTGGAAGGCTAATAGTGACCTGATGAGACCACCAAAGTGCCATCATCAGGCTATGCTGGCTGGACGGGCTGAACTGGTGGCTCTCCTTCAGTAGGCATGACTCTGGAGGCTACTCCTGAATGCTGGGCTTGATCTCCAGGTTGCTGCTGGTCCGCGGGAGGTGTTCCGCCTTGCTGATCGGCAGGTCCAGGAACAATGCCGCTAAAAAAGACGATATAGGAAACAATAAGGAAGGACCAGGACAGACCAAAATACAAGCATGTGATCAGGTCAAGATTACAGGGATTCAGAAGATACGAGCAGAGATCAAGGACGAGTACTGATTGAGACATCTATTCGGCAACCCTTACATATCTTGATTTACAAGACCTGTATGGGCCACCACTAAAACCATGTCACGCCCAGAACCAGAATACTGGAGAGCGGGGCGTACATAGCCAGCTACGTATATTGAAGTGCAATCCACCTCGTTATACGATCACGACTGTCTAGATATATGAGGGTTTAACTACAATCCAACAGTCGTCTATGGTCATGAACAAGCCTATTGTCTCAATCTCAAGCAAGTAGTACAGTATATAAGATGTCAGAGCACCAAATATATAATAGCAATGCGTCCCATACATTACATATTCGGATGATCATGAAGCTAGTCGTACAAAATGTCAGGACTAGCAAGAGTTTCAGTCATACATGATCAACCCTAGGATCTGTCAATCATGTACAGCCCGTAGGCAGACAGTAAATAAAGGTGCAATACGAGCTAACACGTGCTCGCTGGCTAAATGTCTCAAAAGAATAATTTTATAATAAAGTAGGAGAACAAAAGAAACCCACTCATTGCCAGGGTTACGCCTGGTGTTCACCATCCGGCTGGAGGGTAGGTAGATCCTCTGGTGCTGCTCCGATATCTGGCCATACAAAACCAGCTGGGTTAGACCCCAGAAAGAGCAAGTGCCAAAGGAGGCTTCACTTAGGAACTAAAACCAGCATATCACAATAGAATATTAAAGATAATAATAAAGAACTGATAATAATAGAGATAACAACAGTAAACTGAGTACGAGGAAACCATTCAAGTAGCTAGGTCACAACCCTTAAACCAAACAAGGACCGGGGTTGCAGCCCTTTACCTGAATAGAAATCCGTCTCAAATACTATTGGTACAGTGAAGATAATAAACGAAGAGAGGACACAGAACTGCTCCGGGAGCCAGGTTACAACCCTTAAACCAAACAAGGATCGAGATTGTAACCCTTCGCCTGAACAGAACTGGACCCCTGATCTTTATTGCTAAGGCCAGTATAATAATCATGGTATTAAGGTAAGGTAAAACATGACGAACATCGCATGGGGTTGCAATAAGACAATAAACGAAGAGAGGACACAGAACTGCTCCGGGAGCCAGGTTACAACCCTTAAACCAAACAAGGACCGGGGTTGTAACCTTTCGCCTGAACAGAACTGGACCTCCGATCGTTATTGTTAAGGCAAGCATCAATAATCATGTCATGTCACAATCTTGCATAGGATCAGGATAAGACTAAGCTGGAATAAACTACATCCAATCAATCACGGCCAATCAAGAGTACGGCTTGATACTTTTAACTAACTAGGGTTATCACAGGCCTAGTTACTAGCAAGATGCAATGAGATTATCCCAACAGCCACAAGCCCTGCAGACCATCCGATTATCCAGGTCGAATATCCGTTTAGGAAGAATACAACACGTGACTGTGTGCTGGAAATGTGTCCTACTCATCGGTAGGCTACAAGTCCACTGAATGAGCCCAGATAACGGAATTGCCTGTAGCTGGGAATCTCTTCATGACTACTGAATCATTCTAGTTAATTGTCCTTAGTCAATTTCAGTAGGTACCCCTGACCGTGGTACTCAGGAGTCCCCATCCTAGACATGATGCAAGATAGTACTAGTTTATTTGTACAAGCACAATCGCCCACGGTGTCCAAGTCTTTCATACTTGTCATGTCAGGCTAGCTGTCGTAACAACATACCGAGATATTGTCACGACCCGTACCCACCGGAAGGGTACGAGTACGTAACAGCGCCCAGCCTACGCCGTAGTGTCGGCGGTAGAACGCTGTTCTAGGTCATGAACTATAACTACATAACATGAATATACTCTCCAAAAGGAGGCCAACACAGAGGTACAACTCAATCACAATCTAAGGCAGAAGTAGCACGATAGAAATGGATAAGAAATCCTCAACTGAGGTACAGCAGAAATAAATAACAAGTCTCAACATCTATAAATATACAATTCTGAAAGTAAAGACAACAGTTTAAACATGAAAAGAGAGGACAGTCTAAGCTATCTACACTATATAAGGTATCATCCTGAGCAGCTGCCTGAACCTCTCCAGGGGTCCAGGTCGCGAGTGTCAACTAGGCAAACTCCAAGTAAGGGTGCAGGGTTCCTCATCATCCTCTGTAAAATTTTCAACAGGTCCAGTCAGGACGGGAGCGAGCACAAAATTCTCACGCAGTTCATATCATTTAGGAAATATAAAGCATGCAATAGAGTAAGGTACATGAAACGCTGAAAGAAAGAAGTATATGAAAACAGTAGAGATTTGATAACAAAAAATATCTAAATATGATAAGTAAGAACTGTAAGCCTACTGTGATTTAGAGTACAATATGGTTATGTAAACGGGTTAGGTTGTACAAAAAATAGGACTCCTTTGTACGTGAGTATACAATGGTCATATACAATTTCTTATACAATAGGATTGATCACATAACCACTTATACTCTCCCTCCCCAATCAATACACAAGGATCCAATTCAGTTACGTTACCTTATACAATGGCTTGTACAATGGCTTGTACAATGGCTCAATGTTGTAATGAGAGTACAATATGCACAATGAGTGTACAATGATAAGAGTATTCAATAAATACAATATGTAAGTGAAACACACACATCACAATGTATTTAGTGAATACAAGGAGATAACATCTCAGAAGAAGATCCGTATAGTACCAATCCGTGATAATAATCGTGTCAGCATCAAGTACAGTAATCTAGAGCAAGAATATAAATCCAGACAAGTATGAAACGGTCAGAGAATGTACTCGCCTAGTATCTGAATGTCTGAAGTAAATGTACTGTCCGAGAGAGGTACCTGACTCCTAGTTAGAGCAACACAAGTCAAGATGTATACATGGGATGATAAATGTAATCTTTGATGCGTCTGTATGCTGTCTAGGTCAAAATAGACTAAAGTCAACACTTGGTCAACTCCAGTCAACTACACCAGTCAACTAGGTCAACTAGGCCACTCCTAACCCCAGCAAGTCTAATAAGTCTCACTAGGCCTAACCAAGCCTAGTCTAGCAATCACACACCAATCACAAGGCTATACAAGCCAACAAGTCACACATCAAGATACATCACTATCATGCATATTCGATTATATATATATATATATATATATATATTATATATATATATATATATATATAAGAGAAAGGAACTAACATGTAAAGCTATGTGTGTGTGTGAACATGGAGGTGTACATGAAAAGAGAAATCAACACTAGTTATGAGTTTACACTACCATGGCACAAAGCTAACCCATCTACATACACTGTATTATAC